>JAOEHQ010044477.1:0-22847 GCA_025447715.1 Asclepias incarnata
CACCGCCGCGGCAACCGCCGTCACGTTATAAGTTTTCGTCGCCGCTGCAACGCGCGGGTACCAGGCTAGTATATATAAATATAGAACAAGATCCGGGTTCCAACTAATAACAGTAGTAGGATATCCATATCCATACCCGACACAAAAAAGTAACAACAACAATAAAACACTATTACTAGTGCGTACACTTGATTTCGATCTTAACGAAACCCCACCTCCATCTCCCCCTTCAGCCGTCACCACCACCGTGAATGCAAATGACGACGGAGACACGGCGGATCTCCGGTGTGCTTCCTGCAAACAAACAACAACAACACATGGGGAAATGGTGGTGTGTGTAAAACACTTTCATGTCAAGTGTTTAGGAAGTAATAGTCATCAAGAAGAAGAAGAAGAAGTAGAAGAAGAAGAAGAAAAAGAAGAAGAAGAAGAAATTGAGTGGAGGTGCGCCAAGTGTTCGATGAAATGCCGCAGTAAGAAAATATTGCGCAGAAGTGTTTCTGCTAGTGGTGTTGTTGGTTCGGGTTCGGGTTTATTAAGGGTTTTCGATATGAATGCTTCTCCACCTAAAGATTTTGATGATGATGATGATGTTGTTGCTGAAAATGTTGGGGCTTGTGTGATTTCTCAGGTGGATTTGGCTGCAAAGAAGGACCAAAAGTATGATCTTTCATTCTTTCTTGAAATGCTTACTTTCCATAGTTAAAATTTTGTTTATATATATATATATATATATAGTGTGTGTGTGTGTGTGTGTGTGTATCTGTGTGTGTTTTAACAATGTGTGCTTGCTTTTGCTTTTGTTTGAAGTTTTTATGGGTTTTGGAAGATATTGTGATCTGAGAAACAGCATTGTTATAGTTAATGTGGTTAAAGTTTGTTTCTTTAGATAGTTGATTTTATTATATTATATATACGTAGTTTGTGTGACAATGTGTGCTTGTTTTTGCTGAAGTTTTCATGGGTTTTTTATGAAATTGCGATCCAAGAAACAGAATTGTTATAGTTAATGTGATTGAAGTTTGTTTCTTTTTCAACATTGTTTGATTGTGTTTATTTTGTGCGTGTTAAAGATGTATACTTTTAAAAAAATAGGACAATAAAGAATGTTTAGAAGTATGATCAGTATGATCTTCAGTTCATACTTGAAAACCTTTGTTTAGATGATTTGTATATATCTAAATTTTGTAGGTAGTTTGATTATATTTTGTGTGTGTTTAGCAATGTGTGCTTGCATTTGTTGGTGTGTTGTAGTGTTTTGAAGAAATTGCGATCAAAGAAATGGAATTTCATAGCTAATGCTATACTTCAAGTTTGTATTTTATTTAGGGGAAATGTCATAAAATATCAACAAACTTATGTCTATTTGGTAATTATAAGTTTTTCTTTCGTAATTTCTGTTTAGGTGGTCATAATAATTTCACTGCCTAATATTTACTTGTTTTACGAGTGACGTGACGATTTTTTTTTGACATATAGTCCATTGTGACCGGTTAAAATGGTAAAAGTTAGGCTTTAGCACTTCAAATAAAGTTATAGTTACCTAAACGGATGAAAAAATTATAATTACCGAGATGGACACTACGAAAATCTTTATGACATTACCCCATTTCTTTTTAAAAAAAGTTTGATTGCATTTACTTTGTGTTTAGAAAGATTTTTACTTTATGAAGAGATGAAAGAAATGTTTTGATGAAATTGTGATGCAAGAAATAAAATTGTTATATGCAATGTGGTTAAGTTAATTTCTTTTTCTTTTTTTTTAACAATATTTGATTATATTTAAGTAGCTTATATTCAAAAATGATTGGGTGCACATACTTGGACCATGTAAACCATGATCTATGTAAATATCTTTTTAAGATTTCAAGTCCCTTTTGTGGTAAAAAAATATTTAATTACTTTCCTTTCAAAATTGATGTTAAGAATATGTTGCTTAACTAATGAGAAATGGTATAAAGCTGCATTTTCATATTATTTATAATTTTTAAGCTGTAAGGAGAAATAAATTGAAGCTTATGATATAATTGCATGCTTAAGATGTGTATTAGTTGCTTGTGTGAGAATGTTTCTCGTATGACTTTTAATTGTATACCATCCATATAGTGTTCCCATCTTGCTTTTGATGACTTTCATATAGTTCTAAATTTAGTCCATTTTTTCAGCTTGTGTTTTTGTTGCACTTACGTAATATCCTAGATGCTTTTAACATGATAGAAAAGAGTACTCTTTAGTACTTCTTGTTATAGTAAGCGGTTTGATGGATTCCTAATGAGGCGAACGAGGCATAAGGAAAACTTCAAAAGAGATAGAAGTTGAATTGAAGATTGTCGACCTACATATTTATACAGTAATAAATATTAGATAATTG
This sequence comes from Asclepias incarnata, assembly GCA_025447715.1. Lineage (NCBI taxonomy): Eukaryota > Viridiplantae > Streptophyta > Magnoliopsida > Gentianales > Apocynaceae > Asclepias > Asclepias incarnata. Next base: position 2,372 of record JAOEHQ010044477.1, read on the forward strand.
AGGTCTTCCGTCTTCAGGTTACCGTGATTGTTTCTAGCCTTTTTCCTTGACAACTCGAAGATGTTTACCTAGTGAGAGGTTCGTACCCGAGACCCACTGTGAGGACATCAGGATGCTTAATTGCTAGGTCACGATGGTGGTTTATATTAATCCGGTGAGAAAGAAATGGCTAAGAAACCACACAAGGAAGGATAAACGGAGAAGACCCTCTTTAGGATAGAAAATCGAGCCTTTGTTTTTATGTATTTGACCTAGTTGCTTAGTTGGTAGTCGATCCTTTGTCTTTGATGTACGCAGCCTAACCAGAATTCCCATGACCATTTCCTAGACTTTTTTCTTGATATCCTAAGGTGTTTACTTAATGAGATTTAAACGTATTTTTCCTCAGACCTTTCGGATGCCTTACCACCAGGCCATCTCTTGATGCAACCATACAAGGAAGATTACGCTTAATATAATTAAAAGAAATTTATCTATTAGATTACTCGTGGTTACCAAAACGAGAAAACAAATTTTCTATATGGCAAGGCATGGCATTTCTTCTTCAAGGATTTTCACATACAAAAAAATTCTTCATTGATGGACCAACACATTCAATATCAGTCTTAATAAAGTAAGGATAACTTAAGTTCATGCTATTGAATACTAGGATTCCCCTTGAGAGACTATCATCATATGTATTTTTTGTTTTTTGTCACAACAAGATTTGTTACCGAAAAATTGAGTTGTCAAAGGGACATGCAATTTTGTAACCCCCAACCCTCCAAATTGACACGTGTCTTTTTGAACTCTTATCCCATTAATATGGTTACGCCAATATCGAAGATATCATGATCAAGAAGTCAAACTCGAGAAGTATGTAGGTTTGGATCGCGAGGAAGTTGCAAAACCATGTCGGCCATCTATGTAGCTTCTACTTGGTAGTGGAATTGTGACCTTTTCACTATTAGGGAAACATCAAGATCAAAGTGAAGTACACTCTTGGAGGTTATGCTGACCTTCTTGTGTATCTTTAGATACATAAGCAAAGTCATGGAAAGTTAGTAATGCGTTTTATGCTGTTCACATTGATCCATTTAAAATCGTTAGTGTTATGCATGCTCGTAAAACTATTTAAGATTTGAATATCTATTGCTCCACCACCTAGTAAGGAGTGTTATGTACCTCCACTGTCACCGATATGCGTTTATTGTGTTTACTTGTGTGAACTTTATTATCATTTCATTGATGAAGTTGTGTAAGGGCATGTGACACAACACACAAGCACTAAACACAAAGCACAACACATTTATGGAAATAAGGTTATTATATTACCTAATAATAATCATCAAGCATTGGTTGGTGCAAAATATTAAATAAAATAACAACGCTATTGTGTCAATGGCAGTCTTTCTTCGACGGAGTTTTACTCGGATGAAGTTGTTTGTGTAGCGGTGGACTTAGATCGTGTGGATTAGTCTATCAAAAAGCTGATACCATGATTACCATAAAATAAATAAAATGAAAATCTCTAAATGTACGAAGGAAATGATAATCGATGAGCTCTTATAGAGGGAATATGATTTTACTCATAAATACAAATAAAAATAAAACTTTTAGTACGAGAAAAAATCAAAAAAGGTGAATTTGGAGCCTTAAATGAAGAATTATTTGACGAAAGGTCGCTTTTGGGTGGTTTTACAAATCAAAAGTTAGGTCAGTTTATGTTCGGATGTGTTTTCACATTTGCCGTACCGAGGTTAATCGTTCGTGGTTGCCCATTAACTCATCGGACAATTGCGTGTTTTGCCTATTAACTAATCCGTTAATTGTGTAGTTTGCTTCACATCACCGAGTGAAAAAGTAGAGACTTATAAAAGAGTGCATAGTTGATGTGGATTTTGTTTATACTTTATACATGCACTCTTTGAAAAGGTTGGCATAGTAAATCTTGTCTAAGATTGGCTAGTGGATTTGTGGCCTTCATGCACTCCGTAATGGAAAATGCAGATTCACACATCATTAAGGGTTACGATAGTCGATTTACTATATCAAGAAGTACAAAAAAGATTTAAAAATTCAATGGTGCTTGTATGATCTACTTATAGAATCTTTGGTGTTATGTTGTTTGACCCACGGAACTTAATGTGAAGTTTATTGCTCTGACAAGATCTCTTGGGAGATTTTGGGATTTCCTTTGATAAGACCAAGTTACTTAATGGTCATGTGACTAGATTAGAGATCAATCATAAACAAATTGGTAAATGTTGATCCCAAAAAAGGTTGATTGATTCTCTTTCTACCCAAAAGGCCCGATCATGTGACATCACATGATAGGTAAATCAAGCACACAAGCCCGTTCATGTGACATCACATGATAGGTAAATCAAGCACACCTAGCGGCCTGGTGCACACAAGATGGAAAATCGACGATTGATCTATGCATCCTCTAGTATGTGGAAGTTTGTTTATGAAGTCTTATCATATCATTAGATACGATTATCATTTATGGGACCTTTTGGTTTCTAAAGTTAGTTATAGTCTTGTTGCAATTGATATAACATGTGTGTTATCACATATGCATGTATGTAATTGTAGGATCTTATATTTTTCCACAAACATTTGATGCACAACATATACCTTTTTTCTCTTGTTTCTTTCGTTTTATCTTATTTGTTTTACAATTTTAATACAATCACATCAATGCCTATTCCCTTATAGATTTATTACTATACCAAGAGTTGTTGAATGCACATTTGTTCATTGTTCAACATTGAAGAGTTTGTTTAAACTTTCTTTGTTAACGAGCTATATAATGCTCGTAACTGGAAATTAAATTTGATGATTCAAGAATAGACAAGAAATCAAAGATACATAATCTAACACTTTAACCTATACAGGAAAAGAATCCATTAAGATCAAATATTAAAGGAACACTTGAAACCACCAAAGATCAAAACATCTATAATGGTAAAACGAATATTACATAAGAGAAATAGATGTAACAACATTAAACTATTCTTTCAATCATCAAGTCCTGTTACAATGAGGAGACTAGACAACTTTTTGTACCATGGTAAATTTAGAGATGATACCCACCCTTAATACGTGCATTTGGTTAGAATTTGAATTTATAAGTAAATGTCTTTATCTACAAGCTTTTGAAACCCATGTGATAAGCGGTATTTCTCTATTTCCTACCGGCACCAAGTTCTCACTAAGATAAGTCTCTTAAAAGGCATCCTATTTGTCGAGACCTAAGCTAGTCATTAAAGTATGAACTTACTAGTAGTTAGTCGCTGGTTAAACTAGTCACTGAAGGTCAACAATAACTTATTATTATTTTTCTTTGGTTAACCTAAGTATTTGACCCACTTTGTGAGCCACCTAATCCTAGGACGATCACTCGTTTTGCTGGTAGCCCGGAGTCGTCTCGGGTCAACCATGGCCACTAGGGGGTATAGTTTTTGCTCATAGGATTCCAACTTGGTACCTCCAGGTATTTTTGCCTATAGAGACAAAGTCTTTACGAGTAGGCCATCACTCTTGTGGTTACAATAACTTATTATTGAAATTATGTAAACATAGTCTACATCACTAATCATTGCCCTTATAAATGATCACAAATATAACTGGGGGGTTAGATTTAGACCTGGCTTTTTGTTTGAGTAAAGTTACTCCTTTGGGAGTTGACGATATTACAAAACACTTTTCTTTTTGGGTAAAAGGTTTAACGGGGTTCATGTTATATATATGATCACAAATAAAGTTCCGGCATCCTATCTGAATGATAGAATGACAATTACATCGACCCTGCATTACATGCAACAACCAAAATGAGTGATATGCTACTCCAAGTACCCTGGCTAGACATTACATGAATAACAAATGACTAGCACATATACAAATTAACTAATCGCTAATGAGAATGGTAAATCCCAAGCCGTCAAAAATCTTTCAAGCCGTTTAGTCTTCTTGTATTGGAAGGTGGAGAACTTGAGGCGCACCACGTTCAGAATTTCCTTCACTAACTGATCTCTAGATCCCCGAAGTATGAAATCGTCTCTACATCAACATGGCTTTGCGCATGTGCATAACATTCAGTGAGATCAATTTTGGATTGCAGCTCGAGATCCACATCATTTCCCCTCTCTAAATTTGGACTTGTTGTCGGGTTCTCAAAATAGTCATCCTCCAAGTACGACAAGTACTTGAAATGGTAACATCCCTACAGAGTCTAATCTTATAGCACGATCACGAAGACATTAGCACTTAAATGCTCTTTTGGATCTTAGGCATGAGCTTGTTCTTTTTCCTAGATCGAAACTTTTCTTTTCTTAGATCCGAAGCAAAAGTAGGTTGCTAACGATTATTGTTTGCATTGGCCTTGTGTCCTTTAGCAGCCTTCAAATGCATGCAACTTCTTGATCACTCTGCCCTGAGTTTCAGTGTCAAGGCCTTTGGTTTAATCAAGAGAGGAGTCAAGTCAACAGTTAGGGGCTCGATTAAAGAGAATTTTAGCATTAACAAGATTCAAATTCCAATCTTTAAGTGTCTTCCTCATCAAGGTTCATAATAACATTCCAGTTGTTCTATTAGTCACTCGTGTTTTTGTGGATAATAAGAAGTGACAAATAGATGTTTGGTACCCATAAGTTTCCACAATACGTAAACGTGGGAGGTTTTTTTTCTTCAAGTTACCTAGGCAAGACGAGTTTTTGACTTGGATACACGTGGTCTAACCGGGGATTTTATCTTTGTAATCGTTTCTGAACATTTTCCCTAGCCACCTCAAGATGTTACGTAGTGAGGTTCGAACTTGAGACCTCTTGTGACGACATCATGTCGCCTCACTGCTAGGCCACCTTGGAGGTGGTTCCATAAGCTTCCACAATGTCTTCCAAAAATACCTCAAGAAATTGGTGTTGGTGTCTGTCAAAAACACGGTATTTGAAATTCCAAGAACAACACTGATAGAATGGAGGCATCATTAGTCTTAGTACATGGAGTGAAATAAGCGTTTTTTGAAAATTGATCAACTACCACCATGAAAGAAACTGGGGTTCAAAATGTTTCTCCACACTCAACGTGATGCGACAACCTCGGGATGTGTTACAAAAACGGTTCTGGGTTGGGTTATAGTGATAAATAAAATTGGATCCAGAATTTTCCTAAAACTTAGACTTGAATCATTGGCCAAAGTTTGCTCCTCATTCATCGTCTAGGTTGTACCCCACTCATACGGTAGGGTACGGGTACTATACCGTCCGGTTTTGTCTGTTCCAATCTTGTCCGCGTCAGTTTTGTACGCTTGCACATCCTTAGGAAGACCAACTTTAAGACAAAATGGATTTGTGAAGCTGTGCATCAGTTTAAAACCTAACTCACACACCATATATAACAGTTCATCTTTTTTAGAATGTTTCTCCATTGATCAAGTAGGTATCCATTACAATGCTTCCCTTGTAAATAAAACTATGCTACCTAATAAAGCTATCTATCAATCTTTTTGTTTTTCATACCATAACAATGGCAGAGGTGCAAATTAGTTAATTTTTAAGATCTTAAAACTTTTTCATTTTTAATAATCTCCCTTTTTTGGGGGGTTGATGTCTAGAGTTGCCTAAATGGGCAGTAATGGGTGAAAATGGATTTTTTGTATGGGTCGTAGTGGTTTTGTTGGGCTGACTTGAAACACTTTATTCAAAAATATTTTTAAAAAAAGAATTAGTATGCCAATTATGATTACCAAAAACATATTATTTCGTTTTATTTACAATTTTGTGTAATTCAGGAGGTTTATGCATTCAAAACACACTTTATGCAACTAACTTTTTTGTTTCTACCTTTGACTGCTTATTGATAAAACTTGACTTGAAGAAATTGCAACCTCTGTTAATTTCAGGTTTTAAAAGTTAAAACGCTGACCTTCTAATAAGTAGACCCATGGTGTATCTCATTCTTTAACTGCACATCATTTTGATTTCACCAAGAAATTTAATGCTACATGTTGGCATTGGATAAGATATGGATGATAGTATTCTAGATGAAGTTTCTTGCTATGTTTGGTGTAACATAGCAAACTTTGTTTGGTGTAGCATAGCTTATGTTGCATAGTTGGAACATTCTACCAAAACTAACTTTCCATGTCTTTTGCTTCTTCCCAGAATGCAGGATAGGTTTGGTAAACCATTTGTTGGATGTACTTCAACTTCTTCATACCCTCGTACAGATATGCAAACTGCACGGTTGAATCTTGATATTGCAACACAAAATGCAAATCTAGTATATTCACAAGCACTTAAAGACTACATATCTGAGAGACGAGGTGTGCTAGGAGATGGTTGGTGTGTAAAATTTGAATATTCGGAAAGTATTTGCAAAACTTTTCCAAATTATTGTGCTCCTGATGGAAGTAGATTTGAATCAATGCCAGAAGTTGCTCGTTATCTTGGTTTATCATCCGGCGGTGATTCCTTTTTGACAAACGAAAACAGTAGTAGCGTTGGATTACTACAAAATGGATCGCATTCTACTATAAATATAAATGATGGTTCAAGGTCGCTAAGCAGGATTAGTAATGGTGGAAATGCATTTACAGCTGATGTGATAGGGAATGGTATCTGTGGGTCAGAGTCGTTTCTTGTAAGTTTGTTAACTTCTCTTTTGCTTGCATTTGATACATCAATCATGGAGTTTATTAGATGTGTGAAATTTCGGGGTGGGGGTCAACTGATTAAAAAGACGTATAGTTTTTTATGCGAGTCAACAATGGTCCGGCAGGATTACCTTCCAAAACTTTTTTCTAGATGTAGTTAATCATCGTATTAAATGGTTATAAAGATAACTATTAATATAATAATCTAGTTTTACATATAAGATTATTTAGGCGGTTGTAAACATTTGAATAGCTTCAGGTAATTTTCAACCGCTTTGAGCTGTTTATTTTTGACTAAGTTTTTAAACGTTTCTACCTTAAGGCTGTGTTCTTTACTTTGTATTAGGAGAGAAAGGTAAGTTAAATAAGAGGAGGAAGAGAAGGGGGGAGGGGGAAGGGTAGGATTGTAAGACTGGTGTTTTATTTTCTGTTATCTAGTTGGAAATGAATAGAAGGGAAGGGCTGCCACTTTATCATAATACCACTAATCCAATTTTTACTTTAGTCATTTGACGATGTTCATGTATTCTGGTAAAGAAAAAAAAACACATAAATACGGTTGTGAAATGCAGTGAAGTCAGAAAGATGAAAATGAAAGGAGAGAATGACCTAAGGTTTTAGGGACAGATGAGTCGATTTACTAAATTTTTTTCCCTACATTTAACAATCCGCACAAAATCCCCTCTTCTTTCCACTCTACTTTACGCCCCTTTTTATATATATATTTTTTTGTTTGAGAACACAATTTTATTTTTGTTTCCTTCCTTTCACCTAACTCTCTCTAGGAAAAAACTAGAGAACAGGTCCCAAGACTTTTATCATATTGTTGATTTAGTGGATTCATATAATGTTGTTGCAGGATGGGTTTCCAGTTCAGTTTGAAAACTTCTTTGTTACGTCAATTGGAAAAATCGACCCACGACTTCCATTCCACAACACTTCCCAGATCTGCCCCATCGGTTACAAATCCATCTGGCATGATAAGCTTACCGGGTCCCTTTTCATATTCAATATTTTAGATGGTGGTGATCGTGGCCCAATATTCAGAGTAAATCGGTATCCATGCACAAAACAGTCAATCCCAAGTCCTTCAACCGTGATCTACAAGCCAAAATGTGGGGCGTCTGATGAGATATCCAACTGTTTGATGACAGAATCTGCATTCTCTTTTCAAGAGAGTCAACACTTGCCTTCTAATAACTTCATAAACGGCGATTTAATTGGCGAGTTTTCTGTAGAGGGGAGATCACCGTCATCTGCATGGAAAATGGCTTTAGAAACTTTACTACTTGCATGCCGCCAAGCTTTTCAAGATCTAAAAGTCTTAGAATTTTTCTGTAACCATAGTATTGAAAGTCAACACTGTTCTGATTCATATAATATAGATTCACTAGACAGATTTGGTTGTCCGTCTGGTGAAGTTAACAGCATCCCAAGCTTAATCATAAATACAGAGCAACTTGAAGTTTCTTTAATGGCGCTGAGGAGATGGTTGCAAATGGACAGATTTGGTCTGGATGCAGAATTTGTACAAGAGCTCATTGAAAAGCTTCCTGAGGTTGCAGATTGTTCTGAATACAAGTCATTGGATGCCAGATGTCAAAGCTCGATTGCTCATACCGTTAAAAGCGGATTTTTTTCCGCTCTTAGGAAATATCATTCACAGCCAATGGTATCAGATAGTCTAACGGAAAGTGGCAGAAGACTCGGTCCACCTGGCAATGCAGTTGCCTCAAATGTTCCTCCAAGTTTAATGGGGAATGTGCTCCAGGTACCAGAGGAATGCGTTAGCTGTAGATAGGGGTGACAAGATGGACGGGTTGGGTAATGGGTCAAAACGGTAAATCTTTAGTATTAACATGAGTTGGGTCCAAGTAAATTATTTGCTCTCTTTATTTATTTACTTATTTATAATTTTTATAAGTAACTTCTTAGATGTGATTTCAAAACTTTATGATCATCAAAATAATCTGCATTTTTTTACTTAAGCAATGTAGAAAGTCTCATGCATTTTTTGAATACATTATGGATAACTTTCAATTAGTTTGATGAGTTGATCCATTTTCTATTTAGTTGTATACAATAATGATATCCAATCCCGTCAAAGGTGGGGTATCGGGAGGTGGGATGTAGACAGTCATACCTTTTCCCAAGGGTAGAGAGATAAATAGAACCTTCTTCTAACCATTTTTATGTAAATGTGTCAAAATGTTACCTATAGTGATGTACATGGCTGTTCATCTGGTTTAAGCCGCTTTGGACTGGAACTGAAAAGTAACTTATAATGGAACTGATACCTAGACCAACCTGTAGTCCTGAACTGGTTCAGTCCTAGAACTGGTCTGTGAACTAAAGTCAAGTTTGAAATACAAAACTTGGATTTTGTTAGTATGAAATACACAAAACTAAAGTCAAGTTTGACTTTTTTTTAGCGAGTAAATTAAAGAACTTAAAAAAGTCCCAAAACCTGGAACTGGTTTCTAAAGATCGAAAATCAAACCAGATATAGCTGGTTTAGTTCCAGTTCAGGTTTTCAGTTTTGTTGGTCTGCGTCGACTGTATACATCCCTAGATGATGCTTCATTTCATAGGTCTGATACATTCTGTTAATCTGTTTAGGCCTATGAGTTCTGCTTGCGGTTTTATGATGTATTGGGTCAAGAGGCACCTCTCTCTCGACGAACTCTGGAATACGAGTTATTGAATCCATGCATTGGTGGTTTTAATTCACTGAAGACTGGAAGCATTAAGCTGCATGAAGGCAACAAAATAGAAGATCTTACCTCATCTTCTGCAGTTCACCCTCATGCAGCGAAAGAATCTGAGGGAGTTGGTTCTCAATCACTATTAACAAACTTTCACATGGCAATGCTAAAGGTGATAGTAGAAGATATACTGGCCAAAGTTGTTATTAGTGAGCCTTCTGGTGCTATGGAATCCAAAGCAAGGAAAGGTAGGAAGAGAAATGTGGATATGACCATTTCTCGTAAAAAGATTAATATTGGTCTATTTCCTGTTAATGAAATTACATGGCCAGAATTAGCCAGAAGATATATTTTGGCTTCATTGTCTATGGATGGCAATCTTGAAGATCTAGATATCACGAGCCGTGAGTTCGTTGAAGTGTTCCGTTGCTTGAATGGTGATGGCGGTCCACTTTGTGGTTCTCTCAAGGGAATGGCTGCAATCGAGGCTGATGCAATGGTAAGATTTATCAAAATTTCTTTATTATCTTAATTATGCTAGATTGCAAAATGGGTGGGTCCGGCTGGTAGAGTTACAGGTTTGGGTGGAGACATGTCATTTATTGGTGTGGGTTGAAACAGGTGGGGTTAATTTGAGCCGGAGATTTTTTTTGCCATATCGTTATAAATTAAAAATGCATTGATCAGGCTTACAGAAATAATATTACGACAATTATAATCTGAAGGTGTTAATAAAATGATGGGAGGTGCCATGCTTATAAAATAAAACTTTTGGGAGATTTTCATACCCTTTGACCCAATATAATACCTACTTTCTTTATAAGTAGGTATATATATACACCTACTTATAAAGCATTTAGGCTATTTTATTTATGGAAAATTACTTAAAATTCAATGGAAAATGACATATATGCCTCTCAAAAGTCATCAAATTTAATTACAGACTTATTTTAATAATAATATTGATCTACAAATATCAATTTAAAAATACTTTTATTTTAAATAAATAAATAATCATTAGTCTTTTTATATATATAAACAATTTGTATATTCTAACAGGCTAAAGTCTACATACTAAAATTACATTAAAATTATACAAATTTGTTTTTATCGACTCATAGTAGTATTAGGTAAATCATCGAGGTCAAAATAAATCGAGAAATTATTAGGAGTTGTTTGTCGCCATTGCATCGCACGGGTATAATGCTAGTATATATATAGCGTTCCAATCAAATGAGAACACCCTTCAAGTAAGAACAAGGCCAAAACACTCAAAAGTTTCATTGTGATGCATTTTAAGTCCATAAATTTAACATAGTCTATAATTGATTATCATTATTAAAGTGTTTAACAACACATTTATCCATCAAAACCGAAAAAATCACACTTTTTGTTTTATGCATCCATGGATGGATCTGCATCAAATTTATGAATCTTCATTTTTTCGACAATAATGAAAATTTGCATCGATGCATCCATGTATTAGTGCTTATTTGAGATGTAAATGCATTAATTTGATGAATTTGAGATGCAAAAGCATCAATTTTAAGTGTTCTCACCGTTCTTATATTAAAGTGTTCTTACTGGAATGTCACCCGATATATATATATATATATATATATATATAACAAATTGGTGGAAATCACAATCTAATGATTTTTTTCTAGTTCTGCATCTTGCAAGCTTTGTATGCTTTATCTTTTTCCTATTTTCATCTCATCCTTAGGGTGTATGTCTTTGATGTGCTATATAAAGTGATTGTTTGAATTAGTATCTGGTGGGTAAACTGCTACCGCTTTTAGTTTCAAACATTGAGTTTGATAATTACTTAATTAGAAGCAACACAATTTGTTATTAAATGGCAGATTAAAGTTACTTATATACTTGTATTATCTATTACTTAAGTCAATAGTCAGAACTTTCCCAACACTCAACACCATCAATAGTGATTATTACAACTTCAGTATGTAGAAGCACCTCCAATCACTATCCTCTGCATCTCATTTTCTATTGTGATAATTTAATAATTTAATATTCAAGCTGTTCAAAAAAAATAAATAAATTTAATATTCAATATCACATTCACTTTCAAAAAACACATCTGAGCAACCCTTATGGTATCTGTTAGTTTCTTTAAAGTTCTCCGTGATCACATATTAGTGTATGGATAAAATACCAAGTTATGTATTTATTTATTTTTGAAGTCAATGCTAGTTGGAACTTGGAAGACAGAAGATGGTTTGAATAATTTAGTTTCAAAGTGGAATTAAGCTATGTACTGTATCTACAGTTAACTCTTACTGATTGTGATTTATGTTTGCAAACTCTAATTTAGTTGTTATTCTTTATGTTATTTTCAGGTTCTAGCTGAGGCGTCAAAGAAAGTTTTTTCTTCTGTGAAGAGTAAAGTTGTCGACTTCATCATAGATAAAAATGAACTTAATATCAACAACTCCTCCATAGAATCTAAGAGATCTGCTACTAAATCCCTTGATTGGATTAAGGCTCTAGAACCTATAAGAAAGCAACCGACAAATGTGGGAGCAAAAATAAGAAACCAGGTTAAACTATCTTTAGGCCTCAGTCCACCCGAGTGGGCGGCAAAGATGTTGTTAGAGTCCATAAGCAAAGAAGTCTACAAGGGTAATGCAGCAGGACCCACAAAGGTTCGTAATTTAAATTAACGGTTCTTGAAAATTTCGTGGTTCTTATTAGAGGTGGTAGTTCAGACCTCTTTACATATCAATAAGTTGATCCAGGTAATATTTATCTCTAACTGGTGGAATGGGTAAAGTAAGAAATTAGCTTGGAAGAAATAGGTCAAATGGGTTGTAAGTTTTCCAAAGTATATTTTACTCATTAAAATTTCCAGATGATTTTATTCTATCAGTTGGATTATTGATGAACTAACAAACTTTTGTTATCATATTTGGCATACTAATACTAATTATTTATATATAAGAAACAAAACTTTTAGACAACTATTCCGGGCCAATCCTATCCATCCTAGTTACCTTCTAAAGTGTAATTGTCTAAAGTCACCCAAAGTGTTTTTTAATTCCTTAAACCATTTAAATAGTCTTGGTTCAAAAATTTAGATTCTTTTAGAATTAATATTAGTTTTTTAGTTCTCTTTGACACACTGATTATATACATTTTGGAAACTGGTTAGTGTCAATCTAAGACCACACAATTTCACCAACCCTATCATGACCTGTTTTGACGTCGATTCATGTGTCTGGTCACCTCTAGGTTTTTATTTTTTTTTAATTTTTTACAGCTACCTGACTCCAGTTGGAAAGGTTAGTGTCAATCTAATGCACCTTTTTTTTTTAATATAACAGAAAATTGTTGTCGAGGTTCTTGAGAAAGTGAGAACTGAAAATCCCCAAACTCAGAAGAAAGCAAAGGAAAGTCATGATATAAGGACTGTATCTGATGTCATTATGAAACGATGTCGTATGGTGCTACGCGCTGTTGCTGCAGAAAATACAAACAAATCCATTTTTGGTCCCATGGCAGAATCTCTCTTGAAACCTCATGAATTTGATGATGTTGCAAGTACTGCGACAGTTTCACGACCGCTGGATTTCCGGACCATTGACCTTAGATTAGATGCGGGATTCTATGGTGATTCACATGAATCTTTCATTGAGGATGTTCGCGAGGTACGTCAAAAAAGAAAAATAAATGTCATTGACCCATTTTACTGGATATCGCAAAATTCTATCCATTACTTAAAATGGGACAACGAGGGTTGTAGACTTGTAGTATACCTCAAATGCTCTAATGTGTTAAGTGGGTAAAATCATAATAACTTAGCTGAAGAGTTATTGTGATTCATATAAATCTTTAAATATTTATTTAAAGATAAAACACATAGGTATTCTCTAACTTGAAAGTGGCTGGTTAGATTTTATATTAGTATATCTCTAGGATGTGGTTCAAGGAGGAAGGGTGTCTTATGAAGTGTAGGAATGTTTTAGGACCATTGGATCTTGATCAATGGTCAAAAATCACGGGGGAAATCAAATTCCAACACAATCTTCTTCAAACCTCAATAACAATAACGCTAAGGTTTTTTTTTTGTTTTTATATATATATATATATATATATATATAATAAACTGCACCATAATTACAATCATTTTATGCTCTTTAATTTAAGTACCCTTCTTGCTATGTTTTCTACAAAAAAATCGAGCTTTTTTTCCACCTAATTTTAGTTTTAGTACCCTTTTTTATATCCGTGATGCACCTTTTTTAAACTATAATGCACTTTTTTTTAATATTGTGATGCACAAATTTTTATTTCTCAATTAAGTTATAAATGCTTAGAAGTTATATACTCGAGCTACTAAAATGATAATTGTTGTGTTTGATATATGTATACTTGAATGAAAAGCTAATAATGAATGATAATCTAAGTTTGTTATATTAAAATTTTGGACCGGTACATATAGTTACAAACATGATACGTTATGGTTATAGTTATACAATGTTGTGCATCATATTATAAGGGTGATGTTCCATTACTGCAAATATGGTGCATCACATTTGTAAAATTAGTATGGTTGATTGTACATCAATGTATTAACATTATGATCAATATGTTAGTGTAAATAATGTGTTAAAGATATATATTATCTTTAAAAATGCACTAAATTGAAATTTAACTAAGTATGTTTATAAGGTTAGGTGAATCAATGTGTTAAAAAGGACGGATCATTGTGTTTTAAAGGTGTATCGTTGCGTTAATGTATTTTTACGGTATCCTAACCATATGAAATCTATTTGATGTGATTTTTAGAGCTGGAGAAAGAGAAAATATATCTTCATGACTTGCATGTTTTTTGCTTTTAAAAAAATAATTTTGAAAACGTGTATTGTGTTTGACCCGGTGTTAGAGTAAAATGGCTAAAAAGCTATATAAATAAAGGGATATCTCATTTCTGCTGACTCATTTCATGCGTTTTAATAGCACCGAAAAGAAATGGTTGATGAGTTTCGTGGTTTATGTTTTCAACGAGTCAAGTTGTTTATCGGTTATATATAAAGTCAAAGTGGGAGAAAACAATGCAAAAAATCAAAACCTACCAAGAACAAAAAAAGTTTTTTATTAAAAAAAAGTATAGCAAGTCTGGTCTTCAATTAAAAAGGACGAACCGTTTGTTTATATGGTATATTTATTTTTACTAGAAACTCGTTAACGAAAAATTTATGCTATGTTAAAGGAAATGGGTGTATCCAATTTCCCTCCACTTATTTTGACCATTGATCTAGAATTAAAGACCCAAAATCTTTTTTTCCCTTCTTCCCTAACAGGTCAAATGTGTAAAGTTTTAATAGCTTAGCTAAAGTGAATTCAACTTTTTCAACCTCATAACTTACTTTATCAGGAAAGTAGGTGGTTGTTTTAATAGTATAGTTTTTGTGATCTTAGTTAATATATTAACTATATATATAAAACCATAATAGGAAAAATTTATGCGGATTCACCCAACCATTTTACATTTTTTACCACGTCTAGTATTAACTGTCATGATAAATATCTGACATGTGTAATCTATTTGCAGGTTTGGCAAAATTTACGTATGGCATATCGGAACATTCCTAAGTATCTTGACATGATTGACTCAGGTTCAAAAAATCTAGAAACTCTGTATGAACAAGAGGTTAGTCGAATCAAGAGATTATGTTCCTTCTCCAATCAATCATCTAGGATTTAGTCCAAATTGCCAATAATTAAATTTCCGTTTTTCAGGTACTCACATTCATCTCCAAAACCGTTGAGTATACAAACTGTTCCAGCTCATCACCCGATGATTTAAAGAATGAGCTATACAAAATGGTTGCAGACACTATGATAGACACACTTTTTGTTGCTCCATGGGAAGACAGAATTTGTAAAGTGTGTGGAAAGGATGAAAATGATCATATCTTGCTCCTTTGTGATAGATGTGATGCTGAATATCATACGTACTGTTTAGATCCTCCGCTTCAAAGGATCCCAAAATCAAGTTGGTATTGCCCTCCTTGTATTTCATTCATCACAAGTCAACCCCCCAAGAAGAAGGAAATTCAGAGAGAGTTTACTCGAAATGATTTAGAGGCATTGGCGGATTTAGCAGATAACATGAAGTCAAAGGAGTATTGGGAACTAGGTGTTCAGGAGGTTGGTGTCTCAGTTAGTTTTGAGTGAAGGTGGCAAAATGGGCAGGGTTGGTTATGGGTCAAAACAAGCCTGGGTCGAACGAGAGTAAATAGTATGAGCCGGGTTGGGTTTACGCTGAAATATTTTCTGTCCAAATTTTATTGTTTAGTAAATAATTACCTTGTCACGTTTAAGTACAAAAATAGATAAATTAATTACCGTAGTTTTTTAAAATAAATATATATTAGAAAGTTTCTTGAATTAATTTCACACTTTGAGCAGCTTTTTACCAGTTTTACCCATTTGATCCATTTCCTTTTGATCTATTATTTTGATTTAACCTGTTTGACACTTTGACCTGTTAGGGATAATACATGGCCTTATCAACCCATTCATAAGAAATGGATTGAGTCTGCCAACTCTGGTTTTTACTTTTATTGCACTTCTATTAATTGTCCTACGATGACTTTGAATGTCAAACAGCTATTAGTTTGGAAATTGATGTGAATATGTCCTATATCATATAAAAGTCGTATCTACCTCAAAATGTGCTTAACTTTCTTAAATACCTAACCAAATGGGTTCTAAAACTGTGGAACAATAACCAATAGATTATTTTGCTAAGACTAGTTTGACATTGAAAGTCAAATGAACACGACGAGTGATGGCACATCATTTCCATAAACAGTAATATTGTTTAAACTGCATAGAGATGATTATATACATATAATAAACTCAAGTTTACTGATTAATCATGAAATATCATTTTTTGAGTTATTCACTTATTTGACTTGCCTGCAATTCTTAACGAGAAAATGAAAGATAAATTATTGTTCAAGAGGAAAGACAGTTATATGATGAAATGTATAACTTATGTCAAGTGGGCATTGCATAATGTATCTATGATTTTTTGCAGAGGACTTTCCTTTTACAATTCTTGTGTGACGAGGCATTGAGTTCGACTCTTATTCGGAATCACATTAGCGCAGATAATTGTGATCGTAATAGGAATTACTTGGGCCAAGACTCGGCTGGAAGAATATACTGGGTTCTTGGCCAGCCTGAAAGGCTGTTTGTTTCTGGCCCACACAGAGAAGATGAAGTTTGTGTAGCCTCTGAGAGTTCTTCATCTGGAGAATCGGATTCTTGGAATTGCTATGAATTGGATGTTGAAATTGAGGCTCTGGTTGAATGGCTGAGGGATGACGATGCAAGAGAGAACAAATTAAAAGAAACGATTATAAATTGGCAAAGAAGCAAAGCAAATGATCAAAAAAGTCAATTTGACTTGCAGGTTAATCCCTCCAGATCATCTGTTTATTGCACAAATTCAAGGGCAGCTTTGGAAAAGAAATTTGGTTCAGTTTTAGAAGGAGCAGTTAGAGATGATGATGATGATGGTAGAATTCTCCAACAGGGGAAAGTATACAGGTGTGATTGCTTGGAATTAGTGGAGTCTACTCGGCAACACTGTTTCTCATGCCACTCGACATTTTTTAGTAATGAGGTGCATCAATGTGATGGTCCTTTGGAACCCAAAGTCGCTGTATACACTCTCCAGAAGCAGTTTACTCTGACTAATGGGTTGGTTTTGTCAAACGGGGACCCATTATCTGTTTCCAAAGATTCTCTTCAAGATAATAACAATGAGTCATCATGTGAGGCTGGCATGTCAAACACTAAAGGTATAATTGGAAAAAATCCCTCAACTTCCGGAACATTAGTCGGGAGAGCTTCTGAAATCTTTTCGTGTCTAAAAGTTATTTTACTGGATATCGAAGCTGCTCTTCCAAGAGAAGCCTTTAGACCTTCAAGAGGAGACCCAAATAAATTACGAGGTTGGCGGGTATTTCTGAAATTGGCACAATCAATTTATGAGGTGAGTTTGTATGCTCGTCTTTCTCTTATCATACTTTTAACTTTCAACTTTGTATATACGAAGTTGATAAAGGAATCATGTATGTACAAACATGTACGTGTTTGTGTATTAAGAAGCATACACACATAACTTTATGTTAGATGTGTATTGAACTGATGAAAATGTAATTGCTAATGCTTACAGGTATAATAGTTAATGTTGTCTTGTTTCTAGTTATTAGATTAAAGTTAATTAGCAGTGTCTGAGCCCTCATGTTATTTTCTATTCAAAAACACATTAAATCAATGTTCAGCTTTATTGCTTCTTTCTGTCATCAGTATCACCATTGTAGATAGATATACATGCATATATATCAACCCAATAAGCACAAATGTCACACTTTAATCTTATATAGTAAGCCGCTACATATGTACACACACACACACTATTTGTAGGCATTTGGATATGCTTTTTGACAGGGCTTATTGGATTATGTAGACTTTAAGTTGCAATATTCAGTTTTTTGTGTCAAATAGTTGGTTTGGAATTTTTCAGTTTTTATCAACCACGACACGATTGAATATGATATGAAACTGATAGACGCCAACCTTATTTGATCCAGTAATTCCTTAAATATGAAGAGTTTGACACAGCTTGCTATTAAAAAAGATTATTGCAACTTCAAAGACGATACCTATCCGTTGCGAAACGTTTGACTACACTTGATTATCTTATTTGATTATTCAATTTCACATCATTACTTTCAAACTACGATCCAAACATCCCCATATTACATGCATATTATACACGTCTATATCGAACTAAGATCATAACCGTATATTAGATACATGCACATGCATACATACATGGATAAGAATATTAGATAGATACAGAGTGTAACCTTTATGTTTTGTAAATTTTAAAATCTGATTGCTTTTCAGATGGTACAAGCAACCATTATCCTAGAGGACATGATCAAAACCGAGCACCTGAAAAGGGATTGGTGGTACTGGTCCTCGCCTTCAGCAGCTGCTAAAATCTCAACGGTTTCTTCTCTTGCTTTACATATCTATGCCCTTGATGCCGCCATCTATTATGAGAAGCCACCTCCACCACCTCCTTTAGACCTGACAGAGCCTATAGTTCAAGAAGATTCCAAGGCAAAGAGAGAAACACCCAAGAAGGCAAACCTGAAGAACAACTCAAAGGCAAGCAACTCGACAATGGTGGGACTGTTTAATGATTTGGAACCCTCTAAAATCTCAAGTTCCAAAATTAAACGGAAGAAAAAGAAAGTGGAAGTTTCAGCTCCCCATGATGCCGCCATCTGTCACGAGAAGCCACTTTTGCCGTGGCCAGTGGACCCGACAGAGCAGCTCTCAAAGGGAGAAGCTCTTAAAAAGTCAAAGGGAGAAGCTCCCAAAATGTCAAACCCCAGAAACCACCCAAAGCCAAGCAGCTCAACAATGGCAGGGATGTCTAATGATCTGGAACCCCTTTGGTTTTCAGGTTCCAAAGACAAACCGAAGAAAAAGAAACTTAAAGTTTCAGTTCTCCATGATGCCGCCATTTTTAATGAGATGATGCCTCCACCGCCACCGGTATACCCTACAGAGCCTTTAGGCCCGGAAGATTTGAAGCCAAAGGGAGAAGCTCTCAAAGAGTCAATACCCCAAAACAACCCAAAGTCAAGCAACTCAACAATGGCGGGAATGTCGAATGATCCGGAACCGTCTAAATTCTTAAGTTTCAAAAACAAAGCAAGGAAAAAGAAGCTTGAAGTTTCAAGTGATTAAAGAAGTTGCCAAAAAGTTGATTTTCTCTTCAGATATGTATATGGTATAATTATGGAACTTCGATGATAGTTTGACTGACCCGACCTGATGAACCACCATATAGGGGTGAAACATGACCCAAGTCACTGACTCAGAGCTATTCTGGTTAAGCTAGTTTGACAGTCCTATGATTCAGACTCGTTTGGCTGCAACACATAGAAATGTTGTTGTTGTAGATTGGTAATCTTTCTTTTTCTAATTACCCTATATTAGATAGAAGTGTAAAACCCTTGATTTGTTGTGTTCTCTTCCTTTTCAAATTGATTCCGGGGTTTTAAAACATGTGAATCAAAGAAACCCAAAGAAGTTTGAACTTTCAAACATTTTTGCTCATGCATCAGATAACACCACTTAATCTCTCTGTTAAAGACTTAAAGGTAACTTGCTAGCCAGTTTTCAATAGTAAATGGTCATTATAAAGAGGGCCTAAATGCATTTTCTTCCCAAAATTTTTTTTTGGATGATGTGTGATCTTTGGCAGACCAAGACTGTCACTCATATAAGCCCGGAAAATTCAGTTGATGTTGCAAATTTCACATCTTGAATGCCCCATATATCTTAGTGATAACAAAGCTAAGCCGCTTGTTAGTAGGGGTGAGCATGAGTGAGTTTGAATCGATTGACTTTAGTAGGGTGAGTATGGCTTGGTTTTGATGGATTGGCTAAAACCGAAATGTGGATCGGTCTTTTATTGATTTTTAAAAAACAAACTGTTTTGAGTTTTTCTAATTTTTGTTTCTGTTTTTCCACCAGGGATACTTTATCAGAAAAAGTAAAGAGCATCACTCGTAAAGTTGTTAAAATAAAGAGAAGATTTAAGTGTTAATAATAAAGAAAAAAAGAATATCAAATTATTAAATATAAATAGATGTGTCAATGTGTGCGCGCGCGTGCACGCATATGCTTAACTGCCTCTGTAAAGAAAGTCATTGAACTTTGCAATTATTTGGTAGACAATGAATCGAGTTATTTATAGAAGATTTACAAGTGATGATCTTGAGAACATAAGTAAAAAACTTTAGGAAAACGTTAACTAACGTGCATAAAAAATAATTGTATTTTCCATATTAAAAGCCCACTATCTGAATTTTATGGTAAATATACAACTATTTTATGCACCTTAACTACAACCCCCTAGGGGTATTTAGCAAAACTTTAAACCACACAACTTATACAACCAACCAACCAATGGAGGTTTATTTTCCAAATTATTTAGAAATAACATGTCTTATTTTTGAATGACAATCTATCCCGCTCCTACTCCTAAATTATACGAATACCTAAATTA
>JAOEHQ010044478.1:0-11991 GCA_025447715.1 Asclepias incarnata
ATTGGGGTGAATTGGTGAAGTGTGAGTTGGAAGGTTTTTATTGGGTATTGATGATGTGAAAAATTGGTGAAGGGAGGTGATGGTAAAACCACTCCCTCCCCCCTAAGAGACATGTTTTTTGATCGGATTCCTATAAAGTTATTTGGTACGGAGTACTTTCTAAATAATTAGTCCTAAAAAAATCTAAAAGAAGTTCGAAGTTAATTGAAAATTGAAAAAGACGTGGCTAGATTTTAAAGAAAATATACTTGAAGAACTAAAACAAAAATAAATTAAAGGTGAGGAAATAGAAACAAAAAGTCTAGGAGAAAGTGGGTCCATGTTTGTTTCTGCTCACTGTATATGCTATGAAAATTGATATTGACATGGAAATCCATAAATTATCACAATTTTTGATTAACTTACTTTAACTATGCATTAATCACATGTATAATATATTATAAAATCTGAATATTGTGGTAGATTTATCAAAGTGTGTGACATGAATACGGGTTCCCTATTGATATAGGTACTTATATAATTATATATAGATTTTGATTTTGAGGTTTTAAATCAGTTTTTCATATATAAGACAATAAAAAATTGTGATCTTCTAAAATATTTAAATCAGATAGATGTTATACTTTTGAATTATAATTAGCATTATATCTACACGATGCAACGATAATAACAATTTTTTGTAACTTTTTGATTTGTCTGGTGTTACTCTGAGTCGGTAAAAATAAGATTTATATAATTTTTGATGTAAACCACTTGGTCATAAATCAAGTGCTCACCTGTTACTGCTTATGCGGGGCCTCATTGTGGGGTGAGCCTAACAAAAAATTGGCGCGAGTTCTATCCTCGTCTCAGACTGGATTTAATCGACTCCATGTGATGGTAACGGGATTTACAGGTTCCTTCCGATTACCCTAAGTTTTGATGTAATTATAAATTGTTAGAATTTTGTTTGTTAAAATTTATCAACAGATAAATGATTATTTAAAATAGATAATGTTTATGTTTAAATTGATTCTAATAAATATGTATCATTTATAAAAGTAAGTTTATAATTAGTTTAGTTAACTTTTGAGGGGTATTTTGCATATCAAATTTTAAATAATTAATAACTTTGGACAATTTTTTATAAGAGTATATAGATCCTCCTTTTCTTTAATGTTATTAATTTAGTTAACTTTTGAGGGGTATTTTATAGATTATGTAATAGATATACCAATTTCTTCCCAAACTTTCTGCTCCGTGTCCTTGTTAAGTTGTCATGCATCTTACTTAAGAGTATAATTTCTTTTTTATTTCAGTGAGTTTGATTTATATATAATCTTGTAAACGGAGCATATGATTTTTTCTGTTTGGGTTATTCAAGAATGAAGAGTCTTTTTGACTCAAATCCATAACTTAACGAAGTATCCAAAATGTTTACCTAAAAATGTATTGAACCTGTAATCTATCGTGAAAAATAAAATTCTTGACCACTAGGTGACAGTCATGATTTCGGCTTATTTGATATATTACTAGAGAGGTACCCGCATAATACGGTGGTGGTAGTAGCGGCGACGACGAATAGTGCAAGTGATGTAAATGTAATAATGTTAAGGGGGTAGTAGGTATTTTGGGAGTAGAGTAGTAATTAATGTTAAAGGAGATAGTGTAAATGTAATTCATTGACATAAAGGGTAGCATGAACATTTCCAACCTTGAAAATGTGTAATTTACAGCAATGACATGAAATTTTTTTATTTTTATTAAAGAGTATATATTATGTAAAAAACTACATGATATTAACAAACAATAGATCCAGTTCAACTCCCGACAAAAACATTCACATATTTTGTGTATAAAAATAAAGATATGTATTTGTATTATTTTTTTACATAAATATATGTATGTATGTGTACATTTATTTTTGTATGTATGCGAAGGCTATCTCCAATGGATATCCGCGTGCCGCCATTGGTATCAATATGCTGTTCAGTTTGTTGTTTCGGTTTGCACACATGCATATTGTGAATAAATTGTGATGTGGGGCGAAGATTCCATATTTTTTTTTGTTTATTTGTTAAACTTTTGCCAGTGCAATCAACGCAAGATTCTTTTTTTGTTTTTGTTTTTATCGTCACATTTTGTGTTTAATTTTATTTTAATGTACTCGTAATTTTTTAATATGTTAATGTTTTTATATTTAATATAATGTTCTTTTTAATTAATATGATGTGATTTTTAATTTAATATGAAGGATAACATAATATGAGCAAAAATGAGTTCAATATGTTAGAACAGTTTGCTTGTTGACGTGTTGTTGAGGTGACCGGCGACGGTGTTTTGAACATTTTGTATATGTGAATTAAGATGGCCTAGTTGCAGAATCATCGTAGCGACTAGCGTTGGCTTTCAAAAATAGGGGATAACATATATGCTTCTATCTCTCGGTCACATTGATTTCAATTTTCAATCTCATGGCTAAATGTTTTAAAAAAATTTAAAGATTATGAGAGAAAACATGTATGAACATGCCGCTAGATTATCCCAAAAAATATATATTACCACTAAAATAAAATAAAATAATCTGGTTTTCATTGCTGCTGAGCGTCTAACAGATATTTATTCTTCCGGTGAGCAAGTGAGTATAAATTACTGTAATTATTTATTATATAACTGCACACCATCTGTTTGATATAATTCCTCAGTCCTCACTTGCTTGCTTACTTACACAGTTTATAACTGTCCTGCCCACCATCTGTTTGTTATTCTGTTGTTTGTTTTTCACATGAGCTTCTTTCTTCATCCAAACAAGATGTTTTGTGGGGTTGCTACAAAATGGTCACATGGGTTCGAATCTGTCACAGATTGGGACCAAAAGACGGCCGAACATTGTCTCGGGCTGGTCCTTGGATGAGAGTCGGGGTTTAGGATTTCTTCATTGTTCTAGACCTTTTGCTAGCTTATTGGCCTTAATTAATAAGCTAATTTATAGAAGCCAATGATGATGAGCTTTTTTAGATGGGCTTATTAATCTTACTAAACTTTTTTCCAAAATGAAGCTAACATAAACACCCCCTAACTTGAGCTTATTTCTTATTTTAGTGTATAAGCTCAAGTTAAGAAGCAGAAAGAATGAGCTTATTGACTTTTTTATTTTTTATTTTTCGATAAACCTAAAAAATAAGCTAATCCAGTGTGTGGAATGACAGAATTAACCTCAATTTGATTAGTTAAGTATTCGTGTAGCTTAAATATTACATGAATAATATGGAATCCTTTTTAGTATATGTGATGAATGATATTAGTATGATTCTGTATGAATGTGAAAGGCTACACCCTTTTCTCCTTCTGGTTATTTATGTATATTTTTGGTTGATAATAGTTTTGATCTAGCCATTTTGTTTCGGTTTAGCTAGTATCCATGGGCATGAAGTACAATAACATATTACATAAAATCGTACTAGCACAATACCCACGTGATGCCACAGAAATTGGAATTTTTGGCTAATTTATTTGTTTTTAGAAGATAAAAGTATAAATTGAAATAACTGTTAATCTAATATAACAATTCCGCCGGCAGCTGGATTGGTGGTGCTACTGCTGGCATAAGAGATGGGTGATTTGTCCCTTTTTTTTAGGTTGAGAATTAGGGTGATGTGACTGGTTTCCTATTGGTGTTACTTAATCTTAATTGGGGAGTAAGTTTTGCTTTATATAATAGTATAGATTCAGTTTGTGGGATCATTTACTTCGGTTCATATGGGATTTCCAATGGCTTTGTTGTTTACAAATTACAATGTAACATCTTGTTTCGCTTTTCGCAGGATTTTGAGATGGAACTGTCTCTCCCTCATCCCGTGGCTTTTACGACTGATAAATCTGTTTTTTCACTAAAATCAGATTTCCTTCCTTCAGCTTCTTTCTTGAAGTCTGAATCTGGTAAGAGAGATTATAACAAGGTATGGAAATCACGAAACATCTCATTTACCATCATTGCATCTATTAAACATGTCCGTGATCCATCACTAGACAAGCATGTAGTGAAGCAAAACAAGATCCGTTTTGTGCAAAAGCTCAAAACTTTACTCCTTTCTAAACCGAAACACTATATGCCACTTCATATCCTTGGTAAATGTAGGTCCTATTTATCCCTGTCAAAGCCTCGATCACTTGTATCTATGATCCACCGTTACCCAACCATTTTTGAACTATTTACTATGCCTTTACCTCCCACGCCATTCAACGCAACAAAAACACTTCCCCAACTATGTGTCCGGCTTACTCCAGCTGCCGCATCTTTGGCAAGTGAAGAAGCTAAGCTCAAAACCGCTATGTCCAACTCCTTGGCCAATAAACTTCAAAAACTTCTTATTCTTTCCTCTCATAACAGGCTCCTGTTGTCAAAGTTGGTTCACATTGGCCCTGACCTTGGTCTCCCTACTAATTTCCGGTCCCGTCTTTGTAATGAGTACCCGGATAAATTTAAGATCGTTGACACCTCTTATGGGCGTGCACTTGAGTTGGTGTCATGTGACATTGCTCTGGCTAACCCACTACCTTTTCCTGATGTAAAACCTCTTGGCTTGATAGTAGACAGACCCTTAAAGTTCAACCGTTTGAGACTTCGTAAGGGGAGAAATATAAAGAGACATCATGAGGAATTCTTGATTAAGTTCAGAGAAATAACGGATGTGTGTCCGTATCGTACAAAGGTTGCAGAGTTTCCAAAAGAATCCATCAAGGCGGAAAAGAGGGCTTGTGATGTAGTAAGGGAGATATTAGGTATGATGGTTGAAAAACGAACATTAGTCGATCATTTGACACATTTCAGGAAAGAGTTTGGTCTGTCAAACAAGTTGAGAGCTATGCTGTTGAGGCACCCAGATTTATTTTATGTAAGTTTGAAGGGCCAGAGAGACTCGGTTTTTCTGGTGGAGGGGTATGATGACAAGGGTACACTTTTGAAGAAAGATGAATCATCTATAATGAAAGATCTGTTATTGGACTTGGTTAAGGAAGGGAAATGGATGAGGCGAGAGAGAAGGAACGATGTTGAAAATGGCTTTAGTTATGGAACTACTATAGTTACAGAAGAGAATGGAAGTCTTGATGAGGCTGATGATGATCTTATTGACGGCTTGGAGGACATATTTGAATCTGACGCTTATGGTTCAGAGAACAGCGACAGAGAAGAAGCTGCAAATATTGATTCAATGCATCCAGCTGAGGAAGAAGAGTTCTGGTATAGCAAGGACAGTCAATCTTTAGAACCTTGGTGATTATAGCAGCTGGTTTTGTAAGTAGGTGGATCAGTTTGATCTGTCGCGAAATGATTATATGCAAGTTGATTTTATTACTAATGTGTTGCTTATTGGTCACTGGAGAATTAATGGACTTAATAGGAAGTCCCTATTTTTAATGACATCAGTTAATAACCATATTTGGTATATGTGTTCGCATGAAGTATTTCACTGATGCCGCTGACATAGGTAGTAAGTTAGTAAAAGTAACCCCTGATAATGGTAATATTTTTATCCAGTAAAAGTTAATTAACTTAGTTTGTCTTTGTATGGATGCTTATTAATAAATATAGTATAAAAGCAGCGTGTATTCTCACGAAACCCCCACCTCTTTCTTTCCCAATTCGACTTGCTCTAGGGTTTTCATGGCACAGGCCCTTCCGCCTGAAATCGTTGAGCAAATATTGATCAGGTTAGACGTTAGAGATCTGATCCGTTACAGAAGCGTTTCAAAGTCATGGCTATCTTTGATCACTAGTCCTGATTTCGTTAAAGGCCATCTTGAATGTAGTTATCGCCGTGATCACGACAATATTGGAAATAGGAGAATCATTATGTCTTCTTTTCCTGGATCTGAGGTGTCTCATATATCCGAGACTAGTGGCATCTATTTTGACTGTAGCAGTAGGCATCTAGTTGGATCTTCCAATGGTTTGGTATGCATTTTTCCTACTCATAATAATTTTTTAGTTGTCAATCCTGAAACTCGAGAGGTAAAGAAACTTAAAAATCCCCAACCTCCTTTCCTTGGATATTGTATGTATGGTTTTGGTTATGATTCATTCAAAGATGATTACAAGGTGGTAGTTGGGTTTCAGAAAGATAAAGGTCTTACATGTTTTAATATGCTAACTTTAAAATCTAATACCTGGGAAGTTATTGGAGATGTAGATTATACTTGTATTAGTAGGGTTGGTGTCCTTTACAATGGAGCGCTTCATTGGGTTGCATATCATGGTGCGCCTCAGAATAAGCAGCAGGTAATTCTTTCTTTCAAGTTATCTGAGAATATATTTAAGGAGATCCCGCAACCTGATGATGTCAGATATAAACTTGAGGTTGGTAACCACTGGAGAATGCGTTTGGGGATATTTGATAAATTTCTGTGTGCATTTTGCCATGGTATGTTTCCCTGCAATATATGGGTGATGAGTGAGTACAATGTGAAACAGTCTTGGGAGCGTATGATGTCAGGACCGAAGATTCATACTGAAATTGTGCACCAATTGAAAGAATTAAAGCGCTACATCCCTAATAGTCGGTCCTTATGTCATAAAATTTGGTTGTCCCAAGGTACAAGGTATGTAGGGACCCCTCTGTATGTGCCAAGTCTTGTATCTCCCCATGATTGCAGGAAGCTGAAGACAAAGAGGGAGGCAACAAGAAGCATAAAGAGTGGAAAGGTGCGGTTTATTAATGTTGTTTTTTCTTTTCCATTTATGGTTGCATTAGTTATGCTGTCTGATATCTACCATTGTTCAGTGTAGATGTGTTGTTTTTGACCCATTTACTTATGACAGGGTTTATTCAAGTTAAAAAGAAACAGGTCGAACGTCGCTCAAAGGGCATTTATAATGTGTCACTCCTCCTAAATCATTTGATTCAGAGGATCATGATAATACTGAAACAAAAAGTTTATAAGAAAACTGAATAAATTTGGACAAAAATTGTCATGTGCAAACCATCTTTGACGCTCACAAACGTTACCCAAACTTTTCTCTTTTCCATCTCAGATATTGTCGTTGTACTGGATCTTATTGGTGTCTGTATGCTGAATGCGAAATATGTCATGGCAGTAACCACAATCTTGTCTTGATCATTGATTGATCTCATATATTTGCTGGAGCTTTATAATAATTAGGATTGCAACTTAGTGAAGTTCCCATGGTTACGCCTTTTATTTTTGCTCAATTGGACATTGTTCACCAGTATATTATCTTTGCTATGCCTATGATTATCAATCTAGATTGAAAATTCTTATTAGTCCATAGGATCTACATCTTGTAGTTCCTCATTTTGAATGTTTACATATTTCTAGGTACCAAAGTATTCTATATCATGTCCACATACAACGGGTTCAAGTGACGTGGAGAATCATGAAAGGTAAAGCACTTGACTCTAATTATCTATATCATTGATTTATTCAGTGAAATCTTGAGGTCATAGGGTTAGCAGTTTGTAATTTACAAAATTTGTATACATCTTAACTTCTTGTTTGTATTGTCTGGAAGTTGATAAGAAGAGGATCTGATCTGAAGCTCTTTTTATTATTTAATAAAATTAGCTACAGATGACTACCTTGTACAGTGTTCCTAGTTGGTGAATTTGCATTAAAAACCTATGTTAACAAATCGGAGGCAAACTTTGACTGCTCTACCGAATGTTTGGAAGATAACACTTACTGTTGTACTCTCGTTAGAAACATGTGCAGTATCATTTATATAAGCGTGGTCCTCCTCTTATAGAGTAAGGGCGAAGTAGCAAACCTGGGTTGATTTGGTCGGGTCGGGTCAACCCTGGGTCGGTGTTGTTTGGCTCAGAGTTCTATCCTATCTCTAATTACCTGTACAGGCATTGATATCTTAACCAGAAATTGTACTGGTTGACTCCCTGATGAATCCCAGTCAGCATCCCGTACTTTGGACTTCTTCACTCTCTTAAGTTCGGTATTCAAGTCAATCTATCTTTCTTTTCATCTCGCCAAGGCTTTTTTTTTGGGGGAGAGGGGGAGGGGGGGACCATTGGTGAATATATGAAGCAGTATGAAAGTCTGTTGGTACATAGGACAGTTCCAAGTACTTGTTTTCGATAAAATACCATTCACTTTTCTTATGTTTTGTGCGGTCATAGCGAAATGGTTTTCTTGGAATATGTGGTGGTATTTGTGTTGCCATAAAACTACCTACCTAACATCTTCAGTTCTTTAAGCACTTTCTTCAACCATATACTTTCGCATGACACCTAACTGAATTCTTGACACACAACTCATAGTCTATTGCTTCTTATAAAACAGTAACCAAGACTAACCTGCAGTACTCAATTTTGATCTTCTGTCCATTAATGAACCTGCCCAGTCATCTTCGGAATATACACAAACTCACATGTCACTTGTGTTTCTGAAGAGAACTCTGGATCCTGGATTTTTCTTAAAGTAATGTAGTATCTAAAATATAGCCGTCAGCTGCTAATCCTACCACAGAACAGATATCTGGTCTAGTATGATCTAAATATATTGATTTCCCCACCAACCTATGATATCTTCTTCCATTTGGGTATTCCTATCTCTAACCATTTTTTGTGGCATTTGCTTACAATCTCTCTTCTTAACTTGTCCAGCCATAGCTTATGTCCTTGCTACTAATTTGTATATCTGTATTCCTTGATACATTTCCATTATACATTACATTAGCCTTTACATCAATGTTTGCTTTTTTTATAATCGACTTAGCTTCAGTTGCTTTTCTTTTCTAATCTCGGGTACCAGGCCTCGACTTTTCCTTTCTGATCTCAGTACCTCATGAAGAGCAACATCATTGACATTATTAGCAGACGCAATCAAAGCTTTCGTCCTTGGCTGCTCCTTCAACTGATTTCCTTCATTCATAAACTCGCTTGAACGTGCCATCATTGTCTAAACTTTCAGATTCTGTCAAGAACTTCAATAGTTAGTTCTCATTTGTGTTTCCTCGTCTCATGGGAGTCTCCTGTATGCAGTACCTGTTTCTCACGATTTGCGCTCACGCTGCATTCATATTGCTCCTATATTATTTATTTAATACCTTTATGCGTATTGAATCATACTTATGCAGTCATGCTTCATAGTCTCTCTGTCACCTATTACCATCAGTACTTATTTATTAGTCACAAATCGTAAAGACCTATCTTACCCAGTTACCACTCATGTGATCGGGGCGGTGCAGTCTATATACAAGTTCTGATACTGCAAGGACTGACAGTTAGAATAAATAGATGTCACATTGCTATGTTGTGTGACAGTGGTAGCCATATGCCCATATGTAGCTGACCTGCTCGTCCTGGATCGTGCTGTTAAGGATCTTCTGTAGCGTTTCTATCTGTTCTCCGCTGAATATATCTGAAGATGCAAGATCCACCTGATGCCATCTTGAAATGCATGAGTACTGGGCTTTCATTCTGTTAATTTTTCATGGATTTTCCAAGATTTTTCTTTGCTGTTGCCTAGTTGGCTACAGTGATCACATCATTCTCTTACAGTTTCTGGAACTGACTGGGTGTTGGGATCCAGAGTCTAACAAAGGAAACTGACCGTTGAACATGGATTCCTCATTACCTGAGTCTTCCAAGGCGATTATCAACACTTTTCTTCTATTATCCTCGGGTCATACCTCCGAGAATGCTTCTCGAAGACTTGCTGCTGAGGATCCTTTGTCGTACTATATCAAGGTACTGATTTAGTCTGAGAAGGGACTAGTATATTTGGTCAGTTTGAAGTATCTTGTTGAGTTTCCCCTCAGTTGGAGATATCCAAGAGCTAGTATCAGGTGAATCCAATTGCTGCCAATATCGGGTTAGGGTGTGATAGTCAGCTTATATCGAGGTCTACATCATACCTCCCCATACCCTACAAACCTGTGGGATTGGGTAAGGTAATAAAAATATGTATTTCTTACATCTGATTTATTACAATTTGGTGAGAGCATGAAGTTTCCAACTTTTTTTTTTTTTTTTTTTATGAAAATGATAAAAGCTAGTATTGTAAATACTGTTTTCTCTTCACTTACACAGTTACACTTGTTGCTTTGTTCCGTCAGGTAAGCAATGGAAATATCTCGGGGTCGTGGAAATAATTGTTGGAGGTGATGCTGTAGACAAGCTTCCAAGCAGAGCCATTACCTTTCGAATATCTGGGATTTTCGTTTGAAACTATGCTTAAAAGTTTTAACTGAAACCTATATGTCAAAGATTGTTATATTGTCTTAGCTATCGTGTCGTGTGTATGACGGTTTGAAAAATGCTTTAAAGATTTGTCCTTTCTGTGGAGTTATGTATCGCGTGTGATGAAATCTGGAGTGCCTTAAAGATTTGTGTTTTCTTGGAACTTTTGTCTCGTGTTCTGTTCATGCGTGCACTTTGGACCAGCTCTTGATCACTTTCGTTATCTTGATTACTCTGATTCTTCATGAATAAAAATGCTTTGCATGCCTTATAGTGAGTAGGTTCAAATGGTCATGTTGTGGCTTCTAGCTTGCCCAGGCTTGTAGTTTTGATTGCTGAGAGGATATTGTTAAGAGTCCTGCTCATCATTCCTTTGCGATCGCCAACTCAAATGATTCGAACCAGTTCATCGTTCCCTTAGCGGCACGATATAGGGACTTTAACGCACTAAATAAGGACTTCATCGCACATCATAAGGATTTGAAACTTCAACCACTTAGTTGAGGAGCACCTCAAATACATTCGTATCCCGTCATGAAACGTTTATTAAAAACTTTGATAAAAATACCTTGAATTAATAGCCTAATCTCTAACATGCTATAAAACATTAACCATTTTAAGTTTCAATATTTTACGACTATTTTAAGCATATGGTACAATCAAATAAAACCACTTTTTAAGTTTAACATTTCATAAATTTTTATGCATGTAGTACAATCAATTAAAGCCACTTATGTGACCTACATTATTATCTCTTAAATTTTTGTAACATCTTTTTAATTAGTAAAATTAATATAATTTTTGTAATTCTAAATTAGTAATTAATAATCTATAAAATATATATATTTTTTTATTTATCTATAAGACTAATCACTATGCCAGACTCATGCTTCAGAAGGACTAGTCCCTGTCAGTGCCATATCAGCGCCATATCAGACAATGATTAATCCTTAAAACATTCTCAAGGACTAGTCTAGGACCCACCATTTATATCACTAATCCCTTAAACATCACACACCCACACACCCACACATTCAACTCATCCTTTCAGAAACGAATGAGCCAAAAACGAGTGAGGGACGAGTCCCACCTTATGGTGTTTGACTCGTCCATGGCATGGACTAGTACGGGGACGAGCCACAGACGAACCATAGTGAAGCCTTTAATATATTATAAAACATTTACTACTTTTTAAAACATTTTACAAATTTTTTTATACATGTGATACAATCAAATAAAACCATTTTTGAAGTTTCTAACGTTTCCTTCTTCTTCTTTTTTTTATTTTTATGTACTTGGTACAATCAATTAAAGATAATTCTGTAACCTACATAATTATCTTTTATATTTTTGTAACATCTTTTTAATTAGTAAAATTAATAAAAAGTTTTTAATAAATAAAACTTTTATAACTATAGATTATCAAAATTAATAATCTATAAAAAAAATCTTTATATTTAAACAGTTTACCTTTACCCAAACTGCTTTGAGAAGACCTCCGGGCTCCGGCCGGCGTGGATTGCACATATATTCTGGACCTCCGGCGAAGTGTGGATTGCATATAGACTAACTTAAATCTGTATCTTTCATAATTCCCGTTTCTCACATAATTCCGGTTCTCTTTTATCATTCTGGGGGAGCAAGTTTTTCATATTATTGATTATTACTCACAGTATGAAACTGCACACCATCTGTTTGATATTATGTTTATAACTGCCCATCATGTGTTTGATATTATGTTTTCTTAGAACAAGGGTATTCTAAAGAAGAAAAATGTGCATAATTTTCGGTACGAAAA
>JAOEHQ010044489.1:0-11987 GCA_025447715.1 Asclepias incarnata
AAATAGGTAATTGATGGTTATTTTTGTTTATTAAGTCAAAAAAGAAACATGATATTTGACTTAATGTATTAAGTTCTAAACTATTAAGTCTATTAAGTAAAAAGTAAACGGGGCCTTGTTGTTCAATTTAGCCGTTCAAAGAAACCAATTAGGGCACGTCATGTACTTAAATGTGTCAGACATATAAATGCGATAACATTAAGACCAATTGGAATGTCGCGTCCCATGACCAAAAAGACGCCGGAACGTTTGACACACCGTCCCGGCCGGTGTTCTAGGGTCAAACGAGTTGGTCTAAGTCGGATATCCGATGGGGTGAGGTGGGGAGAATTTCGAAAAATTTAGCCGTTGACAACGGCATATAGCTGTTTAAAATTTATTTATTTATTTTTATTTTTTACCCACTTTTTATATATATATATATATCTACATCTTTCTTCTTTTTTTACTCACCATTTTTTTTTTTATCTTTTTCAAACTTACTTTCTTTCTTTCACTCTATACTTTATAAACTTCACCATCTATATTTTATAAAAATGTATTCATATTACAACCCAAATGTTCGTCATCCAAATCTGAATATCACAAACCAAGTCAAACAAAAAAAAGTAAAAAACATCAAATACAAAAAATAAAAAGTCAAAAAAAAAACAAAAAACTAGGCTTCCACCCCATTCCAACCAAAAGTAGGGGAAGCCCCTTTGCTGACTGGACTGCCACATGTCAGAAAAAGGAGTAGAGAGGGGCTTCCTTTGAAAGTCTCATTCCTCATAGTCTAACTACTAGTGTGCAAAACTATTAGGTTGAGTTTGTTAAAGATTGATAATGAATGTAGAGGTCGAGAAATAATATTGGTACCACGATTATTGATTTATTTATTATACAATACAATTTTTATAATACATCATACAATCTAATAAAATAATTATGTGGTAAATATATTAATAGTTGTGATATCAAAATCATTTTCTTTTCGATATAGGTGTAAAAAAAGAAAGAGATGCTTATGATTATTTTAAAATTTGTTTGTTAAAAAAAAGGATTTTTATAATGAAGTAGCGTAATTAGTTTGATTTGACTTTTGTTATTATTTTTAAATGAAATAGAATTAAAAAAGAAAATAATATATATTATGTTAGGTAAAGATGAAAGAGAATGTTGAAAAGCAATTCGTGTCTGTAAAGTCTTGTAAAACCAGGCCTTTGAGATGGGTATGTAAAACACTTTCTTTTCTGATCGAATTTTAAAACACTTTCCTGTTAGGCATTAATCCCCAATTTAATTTAATTTAATTTGAAACCCATCAAATACAATTCAAATATAAAGCTATTAGAACATGGAGAATTAATAAAGTAAATATGTGATGATCAACACATATTTTCCAAAGCCTAATTAATAACTAGTTGGTATGAGCCACCGGATAGGCGACGTCGGTTTCTAAAAGTCCACGTTAATGGTCTGGATGCTTAAAAAAACCACAAACTTTTTCAAGGAAACATGTAATATTCATTTGGTCCAGAATAATACAAACGGGGAAAAATAATACAGTTGCCACGTGTCAGATACTATTCCTTTCTCCGAACGGTTATCTGTTATCGTTTTTAAGGACAATACCACAACATCACCATCATGTTTATATTTATTCGTAAAAATTACAAAAAAACAAAATGTTACGTTAAAAAAATCCAAAAAACAAACCCCAAGAAAATATGTATATATATATGCAACAAAAATTTTCGGAGATAAAAGAATCCGGATAAGATATATATAAAACAAAATGTTTAAAAAAAGAACATTTGAACAAATAAATCAAAAGGTTTAAAAAATATATAGAAAATTTATACGGGAAAAAATGTTTAAAAAACAAAAAATTCCAAAAAGAATATAAAAGAAAACAAAATATTATTAAAAGAACCCAAAAGTAAGATGAAAGCCAATGTTAAAAAAAAAAAGCAAAAAATCATAGGGAGACAAAAAAGAAAACATGTATAACAAAATATATTTCAAAAAAAAAAAGAATTTTAAAAAATATAAAAGAAACAAAACATAAGTGAAAAATTGGCATTTTCAAAGTTCAAAGAACAAAAAAAAGAAAAGGCAAGGTGTAAGTTGCAAAATTTATATATTCATAACCTATTCTATTAATATATATATATATATATATATAGGTTCTGGTTCAAATAAAACAAGTATTAAAGTAAAACAAATAAAACAATCTTTTTCACTTAACTAAAAATCTTCGTGCATCATTGTGTATACTTGTTTCTATGAATCTTCGTGCATCAATTTTATCTTGATCTAATGATCAAGATCTTATCTTACTTGATTTACTTTAATATTTGTTTTACAATAACCAACCTCTATATATGATGAACTCACTGTCCAACAGTAATAGCGTAACAAATTTTATGTATATGTTTACATTAAATGTTCAACGAAATATTAGGCTTACATTAAACAAATATGTTTTAAAAGTTCATTGTATACAAATATTTTGAGAAATCATCAAAATAGAAAAAAGTCCTCATAGTTATTCAACTAATTCGATTAAATCACTCAACAATTTTTGTATTTGGAAGAGTTGATGATACGTGATGCAACCATCACCAAATGGTCTAGTGGCAAGGAGACTTGTTTCCTCACAAGAGGTCTCAGGTTCGAGTCCTACCTTAGGCATATTTGAGGGTGGCCACATGTATTTAATTTCCACCTATGGTAGGCCTGAGTGAGTTGTCCCCTCCAGATTGATAGGGATTTCTCATCGAGGAGTTTAAATTGGGGATCTATTCTGCGAGGGGGCTCTCTAGTGCGGACCTGGTTAAGACAACGTATGCTAGACTTCCTGACATTGGCGAGTAATTCACACCTTTCAAAAAAAAAAAAATAGATGATACGTGATGCAAGTTACAGAAGAATTTGATGAATAATACACCTGGAACCAGATTGATGAACTTGGCTCGTAAGGAAAGATGAAACAAAAGCTGAAGACAGAAGGCACGAAGACCAAAAAAAAGAACGACAAAGACGAACAAAGACAGCCGAGAAAAGATATGAAGTTCATTCAATATATGGAATTCAGTCATGCCAAACCAACTGCTGAGAGATGCAGAGCACTTCTGACCACCTCAAGAGCAATGCTAAAATTAAACCTAAATATGACTTGCTTGACCTTAAACAGTCGATGTGCGCATCTAATGTGGAAACAAGCCAATTGTCAACTATATAGGGAAATGCAAATTACCAAATGATGCAAGATTTAACATGGACAATAGGATATGGCAAACCTCATATTTGGGATTGTCAATCGTTAATTTAAACAATTCAAGCTAAAAAACAACATTATACATATCAAAACTTATAAAGCAATCCAAAAAAGAAAAAAATTAAAATGAAAGAATCATACTCTGCAAATATGAAATGTATAGGAAAAAGAGGTTGACGATTCAAAAGTAGGACCAGCAGATAAACCTAGAGAAAAATGCACCAAAAATATTGGATATAACTCGATAAGAGCTCCACATAAACTGGACGAAAGAACATCTAAACTTCAAAGATCTATTATGCACTTATGAAATGCAATCAAATGACGCAGGCTCTCTTGTTCGTCCTGTGTGGGTCTCTCATCACGTATGATCACTAGCACAGGATTTGATTTGAAGTCTAAAGTTGCTGAGATTGTTAGTAATGGAGAATGGTTGTGGCCAGCAGATTGGACAACCAGGTTTCCAAATGCATATTCTCCTACTCTCGTTACCAATAGACCTGATCTTTTGTAATGGAAGGATGGGAATGGCTTGACTCGTAATTTTCCGGTTAGCATTGTGTGGGAGGATATTCATTCGAGGTTGGAGACTATAAAGTGGGATGATTTGGTTTGGTTCTCGCAGTGCATCCCAAAAGATTCACTTATGGCTCATATTTAGGTAAAGGCTGAAGACTCAAGATCAGCTTAGACAATAGGATGTTCATATGTCGTCTTCTAGCTCGTTGTTGTGCTTTCTGTGCAATTCTCAACCTGATTCTCATAACCACTTGTTTTTCGAGTGTCCTTATTCTATGCAGGTGTAGGTGTGGGCAGGAGTAGGTGCAAAAGCTGGTATTAAACAGCCTATGGCTCATTGGGGATCAATTGTAAGCAGTTTTCTTCCTTTTTCCAAAAGTAGATCGGTCCTTAGCATCACTTCAAAGCTGGTTTTGGCTGCCTCTACATACTTTATTTGGCAAGAACGAAATGCAAGACTCTTTAATAAAAAGAAGAGAAACGAAGATCAATTGACTGAAGTGATTTTGGCTACTGTTCGGCTCAAGCTACTGACTTTTCGATTCAAGAGAACAGCTCGAGTTGAACAAGTTTTGGTTAAGTGGAACCTCCCTGTGTCAAGGCTTTTTATTATGTAATTTGCATTTTGGTTACTGTTTCTCTAGTCGTTTTTATGCTGTGTTTCTAAACGTCTAGATAGGGTGTTGGATGGTGGGCTGTCACCTCTTTGGTCATGGCACGTTGGTGCATGTACATGTAAACAGTCGGATGGTATTCTGCCATTTCACCTAAACTTTATTGATTGATTTATATAAGTAGCATGGTTGGATCAGTGGTAAACACCCTGGCCTCTAGAGACAGAGGTCACAGGTTCGATTCTCACCCCATGCAAAGGCCGGAGGTCCTTTTCTACAATTTAGGTAGAACCTGAGAAGCAGCCTCTCTACCTTGGTAGGGGTAGGGGTAAGGCTGTCTACATCTCAACCTCCCCCATACACCGTCGAGGTATTGGGGCCCAAAACCCGTGGAAGACGGCAGTGGGCGTTCCTTTCCTTTCCTTTCCTTTTATTGATTGATTTATACAAGTTAACCAGAGTAAAAAACTCTTTACCCAAAAAAAATAACCTAACTCATGGATTCAGATCTAACAAAATGGTATGCCCTAATTTATGGCCATTAGGCATCACATTTATACGTTAGTGAGAAATTTCCGAAGGATATCTCCTGTTCAAGTACACAAGCACCATCTACTTCATTTTCTCGTTTAATGTCGAGTAGATCACATCACACCCGTATCAACTAAAACATTTCTATTGATAAAACATATTACAAGAACAGATGGGGAAGCTAAAAGATGATTCTGTATGATTTTCTCGTAGTACAAAGAACTGCCACTAGACAATTATGACCAGAGTAACTAGTGAACTCAAAAATCATTAATATAAGATCAAAGACATACTCATTGATTGTTTTCTTTCCCATATCACAAACTGACAATAGATTACAAGATAAGACTTGAGGGTAACAACTCTAATCGCATGTTTTAAATATTAAAAGGGTTAGGACTTAGGACGATTGGACAACATCTTTCTATTATGTTTTTACAATACTCAGAACTAAACAAAGATTCTAACTACTAATCATCTGTTGGGATCAATATGAGTGTGCGGTAGCCATGGAATAAACAAGCAAATGAATGGTGCTCTTTTAAATATATGTGTTTGTTCTCGAAAAGCAATCACAAGGCACAATTGATATATGGACAAAAACTTAGTTAGTTTTAAGACCTACCGACCATCTTTCATAAGCAACTGAAACTAGCTAACCATTCTCAAGATGTAAAGGCAATCCTAGTGAACAAAGGCTCTTCATCGTTGTTAGGGTTCAACTGGATTTGCTACATATACACTAAAAAAACTTACTGAATCACGACTACTTTTGGCATGCTAAAACTTAATAAGTTTATAAATAGTAAACTTAAAGCATCCACAATGACAGGTTTATGAATTGGTTAATAAATAATTGAAACGGTTTATAAACTAAAATTCCATAATGTAATTATTAGAATTATGATGACATATCTTGAGAAAGGTTCATCTGTTCATGTTTACGCCCCTCTTCTTAACCTAATGTCTTTATCATTCATGAAGCTTCATCGGGTTTATATATAGCGGATGTAAGTTTACATATATCAGATAAGTTCCTAAGGCGATGACACGACAAGTTAATAAACATATACTTTAAACTAGTATCAACAACATCATTTTCTCTTGAAATCATGAATTCAACAAAGATAAAACATCATCATTATCATTAAAACTAAGGTAAAGCATAGAAGAAACAAGTACAAACCATTATTTGATACATAACTCTTCATCATAACTACGACGAATAAATCATTCTTTAAAAACATTTATAAAAATAAAAATAAAACCCAAATGAACAAACCTCATAATCAATTCATTTATTCATTCAATTGCTCAAGTTCAGCTTTCAGCTGTTCGATTTTCAGCCCCATAGACCTCTGAATCCCACCTCTTTCTTTTTCGGGCAATTTCGAAAGAAGCCCATCATACAAATCAAGTACATCCTTAACAACAGCTCTAGCACACTCAGCTTCTTCATTAAAATAAACAGTTTCTTTAGATTCCATTGCCATTTCAATCTCTTCTCTTGCTTCTGCAAATTTCAAGTTTATTTCATCCACTACTTTGTCAGTTTCAGCATTGTAGAATCTGAATATGTTGAGTGAATATGATGGTGGCTTATTTTTGCTGAAAAGGGGGTTTGAAAAATGGTGAAAAGATTTTGGGTTTGAAAGAATTGGAGATATGGGTTTTGGAGATGGGCGAAAAGGGTGTCTTGTTATGAATTTGTAGATGGAAATATAGATTCTTTGTTGCATTTTTTGTGGGATGAAAGCTCTAATTTTTGTTGATTTTGGGGGAGATTTTGTGCAGAGTATGGTGAGAAAGGATTGTGGTGAACTTCAAGAGAACGAGGGCCTGACTCCTGAGGGGGTGTCTTTTTCAAATGGGCCTGATGTACAACATAGTTGAAATGGGCCTAAATTTTTATTTTTATTATATTTTGAAAAAAAAAAAGAAAAAGGTGTTTGTTAATTGTTAGACCGCTGCCAACGGCCTCGTCGGTTTGGCACCGATGAGCCGCCGCCAACCAACACCGTTGGTACAGCCTCATCGGTTTGTGGTGTCTCTTGTGGGTTTTGGTTTGGTGACGAGGTGGGTGGGTCCCCGTTGGCCAATAAAAAATAATTAATTTTTTTTATTAAAAAAAAAAAAAAAAACTTTGAACTGAACCGTCCTGGGCGATTGAAGCTGGCCTTAAGATCATGAGTGTAGATTATAACCATCTAAAAGAAACATGGATGCATGCAGGTGTAGTATCGTAATCATGGGTGTTGAAGTAATCAATTGAAGTGAAGTTGGTAACTAGGTTTGATAATTGCTTACTCTTATTTTTAAGGTTATGTTTAATATGTTTAGAGATGAAAAAGTATTGTACTTGAATATGTATTCTTACTTTTAAAGGAGGTGATATTCGTACCACTATTTTTGATAAATGTACCACAACATACAAGTTTTATACCTGACTGTATAAAACAGTAATGCACAATTATGATACATCTATAAAAAAAAAAAAAAAGTGATACTAATATCACTTCCCTATTTTTAAGGAACAATTACTTTTTGATGGCAACATGTTGCAAAAATTGGGGGTTTATGTCAATTTGTAGCATTTAGACGGTGAGGTGAATCAACTCTCAAGTATATTACAACTTAATTACCTTCTTTTATACACAAAATTTTTAAATCTGATTAACTAGAAACCACCATTACTCTTGCTAACCCATTCGGTCCTATTCGCAAGCCACCCCTTGCCACTTTCAAAAACACCACCAGCATAACCCTTCAGCGGTACAGTTTTGAATACCTGAGAAGTGAAAGTCAAGTCGTATGGCTTGTGCTTTATTAACAAAGTCAATTAACAATGTCTTAGAGAGCTTATGGACTTCTCATGAAGTCTCGTCTCGACAGAAACATGACACGCCACTTGGGAGGATGCTTAAGCCATTCAAAGACACAAAATTTTCAGAGATCAGGCTTTTGGATTAAATGTTACAAATTCTTTATAGACCAGAACCACATAAGTGCAATGAAATTTCATCTCTATAAACTTGCAAACCTAAGAAAATCTCAAAACGAGTTTGTACAAAAACCATCCAAATTAGGAGATAAACTTGACAAAGTTGGGTTCGACCTGCAAGTCATAATTTTGAGCTTCAAAAATCAAACATTTATTCTTAGATTCAATTCGATACACAAACAACAGCATATCATCATCATCTTATAACTTCATGAGAAATTAATAAAGCTGATAGCCTCAAAATGAGCATGTATTATTGAAGCAAACTCTTATGCTTCAAAGCATATTTCGGATATCAAGAGACTTGACGTCTGGCATTTCCTCGTCGTTAAACTCCTCTCTGCAAAGATTATTTAAATCAGTAAAACAAAAAGAAATCAAAAAAGCAAAAACCAAAATATATGCCTCTTGTGCCATGCAAATTACAAACGGTGCGATCACTAATACCCCATGAGAAGTGCTAACTCCCATTTGGCATCTGTTTAAGTTAAGTTGATTATTACTGCCAATTTCATATCATTTAATTAAGATATGTCAATTTGGGCTGTTTTTACATTTAACGGGTAAAATAAAAGATTAAGCTGAATGTGAAAATACACTCCCTAGCTTTAGATCAGACAACACACAGAATAATGACCTATGTTAATAGGAATAAAGAAATAACGAATACAATTGTATATACCAACTACTTTAGTGAATATATCCCCAACATAACTATTTATCAAACAAGTTCTGGAAAACAAAAGCATTGGCAGATCAACAAAGCCAACACACCCATTTTGGCCCATGAAAAAAAACTACCCATTTTAACGCATTACCTAACCTGCCCATCTTGCTACTTCTTGTTAGAGTGTGATTGAGTAAAGATGACTCATGATGGCTTGCTAGATGCTTCATTAAACTCATAGCAAGCCTGGACCGAGTTCGGACACTTCGATTATCTCACCTGACCTCAAATAGGTATGGGTCAAGATTTGGGCTTGATGAACCTAACGAAGCTGAGTCTGTTTGTACAAGATTTGGTGTACTATTTGTAGGGTTTTGCTAAAGATTCCAAAAACCCTTATTGGGTTTTGCTAATGACAGCCCTAAAGGCTGT
Source organism: Asclepias incarnata (assembly GCA_025447715.1). Lineage (NCBI taxonomy): Eukaryota > Viridiplantae > Streptophyta > Magnoliopsida > Gentianales > Apocynaceae > Asclepias > Asclepias incarnata. Next base: position 9,027 of record JAOEHQ010044489.1, read on the forward strand.
CAACAATGATCTTACATGATTAAAATATTGTACCTTAATTTCAAATATTCAGCCTCCTAAAAATCTTAAACAATAATATGTAGGTATTTAAACATGTAAGATCATTTTATTGACATCCCTTACGGTTGTCGTTAGCAAAACTCTTATTTCTATGGCATTTTTTACCACAGCTGATTTGATTCAATCTTATTTGAAAGGTGGGACAGCCAAATCAAGTTATGTCCATCTGTACAAGCTTTTATGGTCCAATCCAAAGCTCAAGCTCCTACTCCTGCTATCAGGAAGCCAAAAGTCAACCCCGTTATTGTCAAAAACCAACATTCAAGTCTACCAAGTTCAAGCTGCCATTATTCCTAAAAGTTGATAACAGTAAGCTGGTCCAAAAGATTCCTTTAGTTATGTATTGAATGGTATTCTGTATGGAACCGTCGATCCATTTACACACAAGGGGGCTGTCAGATGGTCCAAATGGGTAAGACACTAAGACTAACCCACTATGCATAGAACCTCCTAAATGGTTTTAAATTTACTATAACAATGTACATTATTGTAATCAAGATTTTCCCAAATCTGGTATTTAGAAATTCAAAAACAATCAAAACCTAAAGAAAAGACTGACAGATCAAATATTGCAACTGCCACAAAAGTAGAAAAGATAACCTTTTCTTTTGTGTTTCCATTGCTTCAAGAGCATCCTTCTTCAGCTCTTCCAGTTGTGCCTTGGCAATCTTTTTCTCCAGTTGTTCTTCGTATTTAGGCAAGTCTTCTTTGCGAATGCCAAGCCTACACAGTGATGACATGAAACACCATGAGTCGAGCTATTTTCAGAGTAAATGCTAATTAACAAACTTTAGAATTCACTGGTCAACACAAGGTAGCCAATTAGTTAGGAAAGTCAAGTTCTTCACAGTTCATAAAATCCTAAATCGATGTTTTCTTACAATGAATTCTTTCAGCAAACCGGTTGAACCTGATGAGCTATATTAGTGTGTACCTAGTACGTTAAGGCCTTCAAAATTATAAGTCTGGTACTTCAAATGAAGCTTGCCGTTCTCAAAATCCCGTTTATGCACATTTAACACAACACCAACACATAAATTCCCAAGTCTAGATACATCAAATTCTTTCAAATTTAACAAAGATTATTATTATTATTATTATTATTATAATTTAGTGTTTGCACGTAATCAGGTTGTTTGCAGTTCCAAATTTCCAAAACTAATACATCATCCATATCAACTTCATTATAAAAAAATTATAAGTCTGGTACTTCAAGTGAAGCTTGCCGTTCTCAAAATCCTGTTTATGCACATTTAACACAACACCAACACATAAATTCCCAAGTGTAGATACATCAAATTCTTTCAAATTTAACAAAGATTATTATTATTTTCATTATTATTATTATTATTATTATTATTATTATTATTATTATTATTATTATTTGGTGTTTGCAAGTAATCAGGTTGTTTGCAGTTCCAAATTTCCAAAACTAATATATTTATATTCTATCATATAAAACAAACACACACACACACACACACACACACACACACATATATATATATATATTCACACTACTTACACAAATTGAACAAAAAAAATCAGAAAAAGGTAAAAAGAAGACCTGAAAAAATTACTATCATGAATGCCTGAAGCTACATAATTGGGCTCATCACGTGGCCATGTTATTTCCTTTGGTTGATTCAATCTTCCATACCCATCTTTTAAGCATCATCTTTCATCATTTAAAAAAAGGAAAAAAATTATAATAATAACATCAATGTTAATTAGAGCAATTAATATTAGATAAAAGTGACATGTAATCAAAATGAATACCAGAAGCATACCTGAAACATAACTGAGTTTGAATAGCATAATAGAAGAAGACGATGAAGAAGAAGCTGATGACGGATCGCTCAGCCGGTGACGGATTGGGTGACCGTCTTTGGGTGTAACAGATGAAGATGAAGAAAAGGAAAAGAGAAAGAGGGGATAATAGGGTTGGAAGAGATGAAGTCGGGAGAAAGAGTCTCAAAGTTTGTAAAAGATAAGGGACAAAATTGTCATTTAACCCTTAGCTACTGTAGCTAAGGGTTATTGCCTTGTTATATATGTAATACTAGAGCGATATCCCGCAGGCGGGGATCCATAATAAATTTTAAAAAAAAAAAGCCAGATAGTAAAGATGAGAGAATATGTAAAAAACAGATTGAATAGATATATATATATATATTTTAATAAAGATGTATATATAATTTATAGAGGCAAATTCATATGCGCCTTTGATATAAACAACACATTTAACATATATTTATATATATATATATATATATATATATTAAATTTATAAGTATAAGTACGATGAATTGTATATGTAAAAAACTTTGAATTGTATAAGTTAAAAATTAGAATATATACAAACTTCTATATCTCCTATATATATATTAAAAATGGAGCTCACAACTCCATTAGCATTCATACTGATAACCTTCTATATCTCATGAGCTAAATGAATACCAGTAACATCGATGTTTGCTTGCTTTATCTGTACAAATCAAGTGAGGCTATGAGTAATATGCAACCAATCAAGATTCTTCAACTGCCTCGTTGCTTCCATTACCGGCTCGTGTAGCAAGCAAACTCTGAACTTTGACTCGGGTTCCATTAGTCGACTTGGACGATAAAAATAGTTGCCCTTCTTCTCATCATGTTCACCACCCATAGCCGTAGAGGCTTGTGGTTCAATCCTAAAATTATCATAAAAACTGATGTTCGTATAAATACTAACATATATAGCAATATATATACATATATAGCAATATATACAAATCAAATGGGTTTTTTTTGGCCTAAAAAAAGTTGAAACTGAAACGGGAATTCTTCCAAAGTTGGTTACCATGTGATGCAGTTACCCCTATATGGCTATATTAAAGCATGAGTTGTGCCTACACCTCAGCC
>JAOEHQ010044500.1:0-11987 GCA_025447715.1 Asclepias incarnata
AATTATGAATATTTGAAAAAGAATTTGGGAGGGTTGAGAATGATGGGCGCCAGTAAAAAAGGTTGGATAGAGGGTTGAAGGGTTGAAATGAGTTGGAGAATAGTGATTGGGTAATTTTGGGAGGGTTGGAGGGTTGAACCCTCACCACTCCATCCACCTTTATCGCAAGCTACATCTTATAGTCTGTATCTAGCAAGGTTAAGATTTTTGGGGAAATGATACGTACCGGAAGACCACCATCTATATTTACAACTTTACATCAATGATCAACCTAATTTATAGTAAAAAAAATAATTCCTCTCTCTTTTATCTAAACAATCCAACCTAACTCAATCTTTTACATTCATTCTTAACCCAATCTAAACTATATTTTTAACTAAATAAATATATAAAACCATCACTCATAAAGTGACACATGGACAAAATATAAAAAATACAAAATACAAATACAAAAGTAATAAAACCCAAAAAGATACATTGTTTTGTAATAGCTCCGATTTTAATAAAATTTATATCAAAATGTTCGTCAAATTTTTTTAAAAAAATACTATGATTTTATATTTTTATAAAAAGGTATAAAACGTAAGATTATAAATAAAAACTAATGATGTTTATAATTATTTATAATAATAAAAAACTAATAGAAACTAACCATTTAACTTTTGACATGTGTCCTCGCTTTGGGTCACAACTTCGATTGAAACAGAATTCAGATTGCAGACATTTGATGACTTCTTTCATATTTTATTAATATAATATCGGTCGATCTATACAAAAAGTCATCGATAAGTAGTCTAAGTGATTAAAAGAAAAAAATTTCATTTTCCTTTTAAAGATTATTAATTGTATATGTTGGATAATATGAAGGGACAGTGCAGTACGTATTATTTCGCAAGATTTTATTAACAAAATTTTATAGCAACTTGTTTATTTCACGTTATTCAAGGAATTAATCAGATTCAGTGGAAACTATTTCTATATCACATAAATGATTTGATACGTTATTATCGTTACTAAATACCAAGTAAACCAACTAACCTTAAAAGCATCAGCAACATAAACCTCACCAAAGTGACCAAGAGCTAGTCCAAGAGGTCGACCCCCAGTGTTAACCCAGTCCTCAACCATCGAGTCATTCATCCTGACTCGCTTAATCCAACCATCAACACAGCTCGTGTATATGACACCCAACTTGGGGTCATAGACGATATCTTCAGGCCCTAACAACTGACCCTTCCCTATCTTTTCAGACCCATGAAGCATTTTTTGGTTCACCCGTGGTATTAACGTATTTGGTTTCTTGGCTAGCTCTTCAGCAGGGTATGGAGCTGCATCAAAGGTATCGAAATGGACCACAAGTAGAGCTAACAAGACTGTGGCCATGGCTGTGATGAGTATCACACGCCATGGCCCGGTGGTTTGGGTTGTGGCTGTGGCTGTGGATGAAGTTGGTTGTGAGTATGAGGGAGTTGACTCGGCCATCGTGTGAGGCGAGTGAGAATAATTGTGTGATTACATCTTGTGTGATTTATGTATTTGTAGAAAGTCCATGACTTTAACTATAATATGTCTTATAAAATTGAATGAGTAATCTTTTTTTTTTTTTGACAAGTGCACATAATTGAATGAGTTATCTAGAATTATATTTTATTTGTCAGTTTGTCACATTGTTATTTACGCAAACGGTTTACTTTTTTATGTTTAATTTAATAGTGTCTTTTTAACACTTGTTTTTTAGTTATTATCTAATCTAAAATTGAAAAAAACAACGAAATCTTATGAATAGAGATATTACATCACTTATTTTCAATGTTTTGAAAACCGGCCAGACGCTGATCCAGCCTCACAAAATTTTACTGGTCGGACAGGTCGAACCGGTTAGACCGGGGTCGGACCGAGTTTTTAAAAAATTGTACATTTATCAATGTAATATCAAAATTTTTTTAATTTAAACACAACATAAGTTCAATCATATTAAATTAGCATCTATTACTCAAAATAAGACCATATTATAGTACAAAAGTCATAATTTAAACAAGTTCTAAAACCAAATATTCAGTATTTAAACACATTCAATAATTATCTAACATCAATATATAAAATGTAAATTGTCATTTTAGTCTTTTTAGTAAAATACTAAAACCAATTTTCTAAAAGTATTAAGAAAAAACAAACGTTTGTATATTGCATCAAATGAATAAGTTTAATAAGTTAATAAATGAACACAACAAATAATAGAATAAAATCAAACCCAATAAACACAAAGTCAGTCAACCAAAACACATTCCCTCTTCTCTTTCTACCTTGGCGCCTCCGTCTATCTCTTTCTCTTGCATCTGAAAAAATTTACACCATAAATTTAACAACCACCACCACCAGTCACCACATCTCCAATTCTCCATAACCTCCATCCTTGCAGAACAAACAAGAACCGCCTTCAGAAGTTCAGATACACGGCAGCGGTTAAGCTTACGGTCAGATCTACCACGACGGCGACGAAGGTTTTCAGGCCATGTTTTCGATCAGATACATGATGAAGATGAGATTTTCGATCAGATTCAAAACACGATTGCAACATTCCGATCAGATTCAAAGCACGAATGCAACATTCCGGCGGGTTGACAAACATTGACCGGGGCAAACTGGTTCAAAGACCGGTCCGATCCGATCCGGTCCTGTTCAAGCGACTCGTAGCGGTTCGTTTTCACCAATATGTCCGGAATGAATCGAACCGGAAAACCTAAAAAAACCGGTCCGACTGGTCGGAACACCCGGTTTGAAAACATTGCTTATTTTAACTTATGAGATCATTTTTAACTATTCATCTTTTTGCCTATCACCTTAGCATCATCTTCTTATTATCATTTTTTCTTTTTTCTCTTAACCTTTCGCCTTCAAATTTAACTAGTAAAATAACCGTGCGTTGCTCGGGTTATACTTAATAAAACACATATATAACTTACATAACATATTTCATAGCTTGATACTTAATTTGATTAACAAAAAGTAATCAAAATATATTATATTAGTATAAAGTTAAACATAATTAAATATCAACTCAAATAAAATCGTAGTTAATGAAACTATATACCAATCCACACATTTCTAGCTTTCGGTTATTGCAACCTATAATGTTCAATATATCTTTGAATTTAAAATATACATATCATCTGTTAAGTATTAGAGGTCCTTATTGGCCGTGAGATCTATGAGATCAGTTGGCGGTTCTTATTGCCCAGAATTCGAAAACCTATGTGATCAAAGTTAGAAGCAAGTAAAATTATAGTTGGCCAACGGGAATTAAAAAAAAAAAAAGTTCAAGTCTATTTGATTTAAATTTAAAGAAGTATACATTTTGGTAATACTATACTTATTTTGAATAGAATAATTTAAAAGACTTATACATTAAAACTACAATCTGGACAACTTTTACATATTGAACTGGTACACTTGGCACAACCAAGAAAAGAAACATAGCACAACATGACAACATGTTCACCTTTCAATAATTTCTTACAATCTATTATATATTGTTTTTAGGATTTTGGATAGGAGGCAAGAAAATTTGCGACTTACATTATTTTGTTTAGATAAGCACCACAAGAAAATAATAGCAATAAGTTGCTAGTATACAAGGAAGTTAGGGAGACTATAGATTGCGTGAACGCACTTTGAAATACATTTCCAGAAAGAAACCCTTTTAAATGTGAGAATTCATTTAGACAATGAAGGCTAAATCAACTGACTGGAGTCATCCTCGGTTTTACCCCACGTCACGAGTTCGACTATCCGGAGTGACGCGTCTAGGGGTTTTTCCTTTGAATGGTCTACGTCTCATAGTCTCGTAGTCTATGGTAAGGTGTCCCCTGATCGAATACCGACTGGGCGACTAACTGTTAAAAAAATAGCATGTCTATCAATAAGGAGATAAACACTTTCGAGTATTTGCAGCACCTTAGTAAGTATGTGTTACTTTGACTAACTTATTTGCAAAACCCCATTACTAATTTCAAAGTCGGGTGACAAACAACTGTCGATCTGTATAAAATGTCGATCTAATGTATAAAATGTTACAGCAAAGTAACACGCCTCCAACATAGTATAATATGGAAAGAAAAAAAAAATGATCATGTCTAAAAAAAAAATGATCATGTCTGATTGATGAAGACTTCATTGTGTTAGTATGTTACACCGTAATGTTAGTTGTTTATGTCTTAGCTGTTGGTTTCAGGCTCCTTTATAAACACATAACACACTCACTTATATATGTAAGTATATTAGACTTGCAAAGAAAAAAGAAAATTGAAAAAACTTGATGTATTGCTTCCAAAAAAGGGCACTTCTTTCATCAACCATTGAAGCTTATATATAGCCTAACAAAGTGAATAGACGTAGGAATGATAAAACAATAAAAACTAAACTTATTCCTAAAGAATAGGTACTTCCATGTGACCAATACCCACGTTCTATATATATACTTGTTTTATACTTGAACCAGAACCTAATTATTTATATTATACATAGATTCTGGTTCAAATAAAATAATTATTAAAGTAAAACAAATAAAGCAATCCTTTTCGCTTAACTGAAAATCGTTGTGCATCATGAAAACCTTCGTGCGTCAGTGTATATACTTGTACTCTATAATCTTTGTGCATCATTTTTATCATGATCCAATGGTCAAGATCTTATCTTATTTGTTTTTACTTTAATACTTGTTTTACAATAACCAACCTCATTATACACGTATAGATAATAAAAAAAACCCTATTTGGTTTGTTTGATAAAGGGGTGTTTGGGATTGCGTTTGTAAAATAGATTATGCGCGCGTTTAAAAAATGCATTTTGAAAAAGCATGTCCCAACCTGTTCTTCCAAAACTGCATTTTATCTCTATGAAAACTAAGATAATCAATTATTTTGCCAAACAATTTTTTTCATTATCTGCGTTATGCAAACGCAATAACACGCAAACGCAATAATCAGATAATCAGGTCAAAACACAATCACAAACACCAAAGGTTGTTTTGACCTCTAAACCTACAAATCAAACCCGCCGTAACAAAGGTTTATTGAAAAATAAATCGACTGTTTCCATTCTTGATGACTAAACCGTTCATTTGTTCTGGTTTCAACATTTGTAGTGCGAAAACAACCAAGAAAGTTTGGTTTTGGCTGGTTAAATTGTTAGCATTTTTATAACTTAACATATAAAACTATGTTAAAATATGTAGTATACTAATGCTTAGTTACATTATACGTTTCAGATTGATATAAAAATGTTTTGACACACTTCATTTGTAACCAAGAAAGATAGATAGTATAAGCACAAAAAAAAAACCCTGCAGGTGTTTATAACTTTGTTGAAGAGGGTGTAGTTGCAGGATACCGAGTAAGGTTGAGGCGAATAATGGAAGACTCGACCACATTCCCAAGATATAGATGTTCCTTGATTTGTATCCCTGTTGTTACTTGTTTCAATTCAGGGTCGTAGTATCTCTCAAGTGGCTTCCCCTCCATATCCACAACAATTGCCCCTGCGTTTTTCTCTACAGAAGGCCTTTTCAAGTACTTCTCCAAAAATGCAAAAACCTTACGGATATATGGATATTTGCGTGCGATATCCCATTCGTATGCATGCTCCTACCAAAACAAGATGAAATGTATAAACGTCTTAAGAGCGTTAGTTGTCTAGTTTGATTCAACCAAAGCTTGCAAAAGGAACCAAAACTGAAACATGATTCCTTTACTCAACTGAGTCCAACTTTGTTCAAATAATTAAAAATTATCCAAGTACTAATATACTTCTATATTCATAATTTACTATTGATAAAAATGGACAAAAAAGTGTTTGCGGATCACCTAACCAAAGCCGACTCTACTTCAAAATTAGAGTTTTTAACTTGAATCTGTTTCAACTCATTATCCAACTTGCCTCACCCGGCTATATTAACACATATGGTTTTAACTTGACTCTACTATTAGCTTGCTTTATTTTTATATAGAACACGGAGAATAAACTAACTACTGACTTACCGTGGGAATAGCAATCCAGTAATTGCCCTTGACATCGATATGAATGTTATCAGGCATACCAGGCAATCTATCAATAAATACATCTATTGAACCCTCTTTTTCTCCATCTATGTAGTATCTCATGCATCTCATCCTGCAATTTTCGTCACCAAAATGTCAAATCTCTAAGTTTCCAGAGGTCTTTTTAAACAAAGAAAAGATGAGTACAAATGAGAAAAGAAAAAAAAAAGGATCAAAATTAGCTTGGATCAAAAACGGGTCATGCCTGGTGTAAAATTTTCTTTTGTTTATACTTCAGTTTTGTAGATTGTAATAAAGAAAATTTTATATAAACCAACATAACCAAAATAATATCTAGCTTTATAAAGTGAATATGTCAATACTAGCCAACTTTTAACCAATTTAAACCATTCCATTTTTAAGTAAGTTTTAATATTTTGACCCGTTTGACCCATTACGAACCCAACTAACCGAAATCAACCCATTTTCATGTGATGGGTTGAAACTGCCACATTTTCTTAATTGGGTGAAATTACATTGGGGTTTCGCAGTAGATAACAAAGTCTTGATCTGGGGATATTTCGACGCCATTAGCAAAGTAGAGATCTCGAACAATTACTTTGGTCTGCTTTGTGGAGGGATCATAGCTCATTAGTCTACCATACGGTCGGGCTTCTAATATGTCCAATACACAGTTGTGCAGATCGTATTTCCATGATGCGTCCGTGAAGTACAATATACCATTCTTTGCGACTGTAACAGCATCCGGCGTTCCAAATTTAATGCCTTCTGCCTCGGCTGTCAATGCTTCTATTTCACCATCTTTCGTTATTTTAAGTATTCCCTATAAACCGAAAAATTGGAATATAAACTAAATAAAAAGATGAAATGTGCAAGGGACTTGTAAGAAATTAAGAAATAAGTATATAACTAACAAATTTATCTTTAAGAATTCACTTATATTAATTAAAACTTAAAAGCCATCATTTAACCTACTATGATCGTTAATTCAAAGAAACTGGATACACTCCTGATAAGTGGTATCAAAGTAGTACTCGCATCGCATATATAAGTTATAAACTTAGAGTTTATATGGAATGATATGAAACTTTCATTTTAACTAACAAGCAAGGCTTGGATCGAGTGGAAAAACTCATGTCTCCAGAGATAGAGGTCAAGAGTTCGATCATTCGGAAGTCCTTATTTGGAAGCTTTCTATCTTAGGTAGGGGTAAAACTGTTTACATCTTACCTCCCCAATAGACCGCGAAAACGGTATTGGGTGTTATTTTTTTTTTTTTAAATTTTCATTAACTAATAATATATATATGTATATATTTACTATAATTTCGACTATAAACTTAATCTACAAATTTTTGTTAACTTGTGTTTCTGAAACACATGTTTACGAGTATTACTAAATTAAAACTTTCATTTTTAGATAAAGATATTGTATCTATAACAATTTAGATGACTAGGCGATTACCCGCGCAATGCGACGGAACGATGGTGGCGGCGGCAAGACGTGAGAGGTGAGTGACGACTCGTGGTGGTGGTGGTGGCAGTGGTGGTGATGGTGGTGCGATGAGAGGTATTTTAGGGGATGAGGGTATTGTACATATTTTAGGTGATGTTATTGAAAGGATAATATTTTTAAGGAATTGAGTGATAAATAAGAAAATGTTTAAAATTTTTGAAAATTAAGACACAAGTTAGCTCATTTATAAGATAGTATAGATTATCATTTTAAAACACTTTGTGAAAGTGGAAGATAGGGAGTTGGGTATATAAAAAGGGATGTTGCTGAATTCAAATTTACCGTTAAAATAATAATAATAATAATAATAATAAAAAATTCAAAACCTTATAATAAGCTACAACTACTCGTATACATCTAAATACATCTATGCCAAAATTCCAATTTCCAAGTCAACTGTATACCAATGAGGTCTAGATCAACCAACAATTGTTTGGGGTTTTGGAGACTAGTGTGGAGGTTGGGGGGGTTTTATCTAGAGACTGAGGTTCAAAACCTGACTGGATCTTGTAAGGTTTTTTTTATGGGAATTAATGGGGGCATAAGTTTATTTTCTTTTAAAAAAAAAGTTGTATACGAGAAAAATTCAAGTCTTTTGACTAGCCGCCTAACTGGACAACCGGTATTCTCATTATAGCCGTTTCTTAAAAAAATTTCCAAACCATCTCAAAATATCCAATGAGTATTTAGTACGTCTCTTATTGAACCTTTGGAACACTCTATCATTTAGCCATCTAGGAAGAGATGGTTTGAGACTTTGAGTAAGCTACAGAATATATTACAAACGCAAAATATAAACTTTTTTAATTTTTTTAAAAAAAAAGAAAAAAAAGAAAGCCGTCTTCTTTTTAGAATAATAATACTAAAAATAGATTTGGAATGCATATATAGATTATAAAATGCTGAATACATTGATTGTCCCACAACTTTAGAACATCGGTAGAGACTAGAGATGAGTAGGTATACGAAGAGGCAAAACCGTTAAACCTAAATAGACAAATATGCAGTTAAAAAAAAAAAAAATATAAGCGGAAGATATAATTAATATATGTCATTTTTCCTAGTCAAAGCTATAGATTGCTACAAAGTCCATAAACATAATAGGATTGAATAAAAGCAACATATCTTAATTAGTCCAAATAAGGGTCCAACTATATGGTTACGATTTTATCAATTATCATCATATTGTTATTGAGATAAATTAGTATTTCTAATTATTCATATCTGTTTATCTAGAACTCGTTCATAAGAAAGTCATGAATATAAATAATAAATATAAAATATATATATAATAAATAATAATTGTTCTTAAACAAACAAGATTCGAATTTTGATAAACAAATCAAACAAGGATACCAACCTTAAAAGCATCAGCAACATAAACCTCGCCAGAGTAACCAAGAGCGAGTCCAAGAGGCCGACCACCCGTGTTAACCCAATCCTCAACAACCGAGTCATTCAACCTGACTCGTTTAACCCACCCATCATCACACCCCGTGTATATAACATTTAACTTTGGGTCATACACGATGTCTTCAGGTCCCAACAACTGACCCTCGCCTATCTTTTCAGACCCATGAAGCATTTGTGGGTTCACTCGTGGTATTAAAGTATTTGGTTTCTTGGCTAGCTCTTCAGGAGGATAAGGAGCTGCATCAAAGCTATCGAAATGAACCACAAGTAGAGCTAATATGACCGTGCCCATGGCTGTGATGAGTATCATACGCCATGAACCGGTGGTTTGGGTTGTGGTGGTTGATGGAGGGCTTGAGTTTACCATATTGTGACTCGGTTGAGTGCAGTAAATGGTATATGAGATTTTCTGCCGTTGGTTGATATATATACTATATTAATAAATTAATATCCAATATAGTTGACTATAGATCACTTGTTTCTATTTTATAACTTGATTTTCTGCCAATGACAGTTGTAGTGGTTAAAACATTGTCATATACTTTAATGATTCAGGTTCAATCCTTGTTGTCTACACTATTTGTTCTGCGATATCATGTTTGATGAAGGATGATCGGTGGGGTTTTGGCCATCGGTTCGATCCCAAGGGCGATCAGGTTTTACCACCAGTGGGACCAATGGGTTTTCCCCAGAACGTGAGGTTAAGTGGGCTAGGGGCTCCGTCCATCTGGATTGTGTTAGTTGGTGCCTACCTTTAACCATTGAGGCGCCACATACGGAGTACTCGGCATTGTCTTAGTTGGACGTTAAAAAAAAATGATTTTCTTGTTTATAAAAAGGTTTTTAAAAGTATACGTTAGTTTTTTTTTTAAGTCATTAACGAAAGTGAAATTAGGCCTTTCTGTATTTTATCACTAGTGTTTCAAAATAATTGGAGGCAGATGATTAATCATTTGCTTCCGGAAGAAATCGAAGAATTTCTTAGGAATCCTACAAGATCCGTTTGTTCTTTTTTCTCTGACAGATGGTCAGAACTTCATCTGGGTTCGAATCATGAGACACTTCCTTAAGGAGTGAAAAAAGCCAGACAAAGAATCTCGTATAGTCGTATGTGATGTTAGAGAGCATGCTCAGGTTAGTTGGCGGAGGATACACCGATAACGAATTCTGCCTCTTTCTTTACCTGGAGCGGAAAAGGGTTATATAAAACTTAGAAGTTTAAATTGATAAATAAGTTCTTTTATTGTCATTAAGTTAAGGTCATTTGTTTATTGAGGAAAAGAAAAGTAGTTGTATTTTTTATTAGTTTTTTCTTTTGTAAATTGCCTAAAATGATTTGAAAGGTATAATATAGTAATTATCATATTTTATAACTTTAAAATTTAAGACAAAATTCATTTAGTTAATAAATAACTTAGTATAGATCATAGACATATGAAGTATACAACCATTTTTATATCGGCTCATGTACGTCCCATGAACCCAGTCTATGGCAAACAATGTATATACATTGTAGTCATGGGATAAATACAAGCAAACAAGCAGTTATATATCGTAGAGACTAGTTTATTTATTCACTTATAATACATTTAACTCATTACATTTTAAATTTTGTTTAATTTAATAATATTTATTTTTTTAATTCACCCACAACGATTTATTTTTGAGAAAGTTATCAAAAAAGGTAGCCTGGAATTCAATACAATAAAGAACCTTATAGGCTTCTTTGGTTCAAAGATTTTAAAGAAATGAAATAGAAAACAACTCAAAATGACAAAGAAGGAAATCTCAATTCCTTTCCACTAAAATCCGATGAATTCGGTGAACCAAGCAGCCCATAAAATTTGTAGATGCTCCAAAAGGAGTCTGAAATCTAATTTATAACTTTTAGGTGAATATTATCATGTTTACATATATTGATATATTAATATGTTTTAATGCTAACATGGACGCATAGGTGTAAAAGTAAATGATGTCGCATGCATAATGTGGCAAAACTCAAAATGGAAATAGATTACATTGACATACACTTACATGGAAATAGCTTACATTGGCACACAGTTACATGGAAATAGCTTACATGAACCCATATAAACATTAATATATGAAAAGTACGTCTATGTAAGCTATTTTCATGTCGAGTTTGTCACGGCACGCATGCGACGTCATTTGCTTGTACACCTATGCGTCCATCATGTTATAAATTATCTTTATAACTTTTTTTTCTCTTCAGGCTGGTGGTGATTGCGGCGAGGTTTAAAGCGTGTTTGATTTTTGTATTTTAATTTTCAATTCGCCAACAGTTAGTTTTATGGAAAAAAATCAAATTTTTAAAAAAAAATGTCAACTGTTAACCTTAAAACAACTATATTTTTTTTTTCTTTTCTCTAAAACTCCATAAATAATCTATCATTTTAATCACAACAATCTTAAAACTTTTTTTTATATATACATTTCACAATTCCATTCAATAATTTTCAATTTCTCATATCTCTCGGATTTGGAATATTTTTTATTTAAACTGATGAGATTTGTTAAGTTTGTTTTAGAGAGTTGGTGTAGTGTTTTTAATAGCTAATCTCGGTTAGCTTTTTTTTCGTGTATTATGGTAGATTCATTGAATGCTGGTTAAAAGTGTTTTTGTTTTCATGGGTTTTGATGATTTTGGGTTTCTTTCGATTGTGTGCATGCATTGGTGCTTTTTTGTTTTGTTTGTAAATTTTTTTTGTTTGTGTGTGTGTTAATGCCCATGTTGGCCCCCAATCACATCAAATTCATGTTGCCCACCAATTACATCAGTCGTTAACGGCATTGAGCCAAAAAATAGAGCAAAAACCAGACCGAGTTTCAGCAAAAAGCGGGATTGAGAAATCGATTCTAGCCTACCAAGTCCCCCCCCCCCCTGCGCGTACGTAGGTATTGGAGCAAAACACCACATAAGAGTCTTACCAATGCATAAACTCTCCCACTTATAAACACACTAAAAGTTTGTTCCTCAACCAA
>JAOEHQ010044511.1:0-11987 GCA_025447715.1 Asclepias incarnata
CTTTGAATGTTACCATTTGGGTAACGGCGGGTAAACGACCCGTATGTAAATGAAATGGTCGTTTTAATGAATATGTAGTATGAAAGTTTTGGAAATGATCCAAGTACTATTTCTGCAATTTTTGATTGTTTGAAAGTGTTCAAATGTTAGTTTGATGTTAAATGCTTTGTGAATTGAAAATTTGAGTTCATAATGTATTTTCTGCAGGTGTCACGACGTGACATGATAGTGGCACGCCGTGACCATGTTAATGATCAGGAAAAGTGTTATTTCTGTCCTTAAGGCACGTCGTGACATAAGGATTGTCACGCCGTGACCATCTAATTTCTGCAGTTGTCACGCCGTGACACTTGTGTGGCACGCCGTGACTATTTAAAAAAAATATATATATATATTTTGAGTTTTGGGTCGAGTCTTTACATCGGGGTGCCCAGATCATGTGGGGATTAGGATAGAAGTATTGTACCGGCATCATAAGGCTCATACGGGGTGAGTCGATGGGTATCCAATTGTGGTACCGGAGCTAGGGTTCCCCCATTACCTTTTTTTTTTTTGGATTAGAAACAAAATATACAGGCCAACTATATATATATTGTTGGAACACAAATAAATAAGTGGCCTCGCCCGTGGCACGACGGCGATAAGATTCAGATTCGGGCTTGGTATCTTATCTGATGCTGACTGCATAGCATTCAATCTAGAGTTTATAACGGTGTGGTCCTAGTATATAACATACTTTGAGCATATCGATGCCATATATATAATGATAAAAAAAATTCTCCAAAACCTATTCATGCAAATTGCAAAATAACAATTTGATGTTCTGTCAAAAGAATGTCAAAGGTGAAGCAATCTTCTTCTATATATAAATAAATGAAAGGAATTGAACCAGATTAAAATATCAAACTGATCAGCCATGTTAACGTTGTAATAAAGGAATTGAACCAGGTTAACGTTGTAATAAAATGTTATTAAAATAATAACCATTTTTAAGAAATATTTCTCGACTGACACGTACAACATTTTATTGCATTTTATCCATAGTTGTAACTGGTAAAGGATTATGAATAACAAACTCTATATAAATAAAAAAAAAAATTAACATACTATAAAATTTCGTTTATGAAATGGAATGTCAACTTTGAGATAACACGGATTCAGAATATGATTTTGGGTCTCGCGAGTTACAACCAGGCCGAAAGCACCAAAGTGCGTTTGCAAATGGTGTGTGCGACCCATATCAAATTGGTTATACTCATATGAGAAAGAAAAAAACAATCTAACTAAAAACATGATTCAATATTTAAAAACATGATTCAATATTTTAAAATATCTTCTCTTTTTTTCTTTGACCTCTAATTTTGAGTTTTTGACTGTATTTAACTTTCTTTATACGTTTGATTTTATGAATACGTTTGAGTGATCATAACTTAGTTAACCAAATTGTAGTTATTTTTTTTAGTTTTGCTTTGGTATTTTCACATATTGTTATAATGTTTTTTATTATTAAAACATGATTAAACTTACATATTGAAGAAAACAAATATATTAATATAAACTTACAAAAGTAAACACAAATGTTACGTAAATCAAGTGATTCCTTCTTTGGATGATCAAGGTTGAAGATTTGGTTTGCAAGACCTTTTGCGAATCTCCAGCTCTCTTTGCAAAGTTGACCTTTTTTTTAAAAAACTTTTTGGATAAGATTTTTTGTGAGGTTTTTGTAATTTATCAAAATCAAAAGCTTATCCGACACCAAGTAAAGGGAAATTTAAATCCCAATCTAAATCAAAATCACACTCATAACCATTTAGGACTATTAACTTAGGTGATTTTTAGATGCAAACGTTGTATTAAGTATTGAAGTTGTTATCAAACTTATTAGGTTGTATTAAATTCATGTTAGGTTGTATTGAATTCATGTTGTTATCATTTGATCATGTATGCAATTTTATGTCGGTGTAACTAATTAAGGTAATTATTTACTAGCATATCTTTTACTAAATAATACACAACCATAACTAATGGAAATATAATACGGTAGGTGACTCGATCATATTAGTGGAATGATAATACACAAACAATCATGTCTTGGTTCGTTTTTAAAAAAAAAATATATTATGTACTTGCAAGTAGAGAGAATCTCGCAAAAAATCTTATCCAGAAAGTCAAAACGCAAGTCAATATGGAGATTCGCACAGAGGGCTGAAGATTCGCAAAATTGCTAGGAGGACTTATGATTCGCAAGCTAACTTTGCGATTCGCAAAAAGGTCTTTGCGATTCGTAAGACCTCTTTGCGAATCTCCAACCCTCTTTGCGATTTTGCTAAATCTCCAGCCCTCTTTGCGATTTTGCAAATCTCCATCTCTCTTTACCATTTTGTGGATATTTTGTGAAAACTAAATTTTTTTTGGGTATTTTGGTATATTTAAAATGATTTTGATTATCTAGGCTATTTTCTCCTTTTTATATGCCAATAAGGTCTAAATCAATTGACAATTGTTTGGGATTGGTATGGAGACATGGGGTGTTTTTATCCACATATTGGGGTTTGAAACCTGGTTGGTCTTGTCAGGTTTTTTCTTTGATGATTTATGGATTATAAGTTTACTTTCTTTTAAAAAGAATAATAAATCATATATGAATTGATTTACATACCTGCCACCACACTTATTTTCTTTCCCATGTTTATTATATATTTTTATTTTATTATTTTTCTTGGTTCCATGTGTGAGTTGGGACAGCCAACTTATTTAATATTTGTTTATTATCAGTTTGTCGAGAGTATGATCTGCTTTATTTTGTTCCTTACTTGTGTCCAAATGTTATTATTGTTGAATTTACTGGCCACTATGTGTGGTATCCAAATAATATCACATCAACATCTAAAAAAAAGTGAAACAAAATATAAACAACTAACAATAGAGTTAATGGTTTTATTGATAAGGTTTTAGTGCCTTGAGTCTATCCACTCGGGTTCGAGACTCACTCCACACAATTGTGGGATAAGATTATCAGGAGTGAGACGTTTCTCACCCCAAAGACGCCCTAAAACTCCCCTTAGACGCCGGCGCTACACCTCCCCCGGTGGAGTCCTCTTTCAAAAAAACTCCCTGTACGTCGCATTTTGGACGCTTTTTTTGTTTGATGAATGTGTGTGAGGTAGATAGATACAATATATATATATATATATATATAATTGGGGGGCAACTCATTGAAGCCTCACTCCAAGGAACGTTCTTGTTTGAAGCCCATCGTCACATGACGGAAGATGCGTAGTCTAAGGTATTTGGGATATATCCGGAAGTTGTGTGTTCAACCCTAGGCATTCGAGTTAGTTTAAAAGTAAAAATAAGATAGTTTGCCGTTTATAAAAAAAAAAAGAAAAAAAAAAGAAAAATAACATCATTTTTACAACACCATTTGATTACTTGAACCTACAATATTGTATGCGTGATACAACATATAATTCGATCCCAACACTAGTAACTCAAAACAAGCCTTTAAAATCAATAGATAACAGGCCTAGATGAATTAGCATTCCAACTACCTCCTTCCTTAAGGTATTGCATATACCTTGCAAATTCGGGCTTAGCCGTTGCCTTCTTCTTGCGACTTCTCCTCTCGAATATGGCAAATATCGGGTGCATCTTGCTTGCTTTCTTGACTTCCTTTTCGACCGCGTTAATTACTCTAACTGGAGTACTTGGTGCGAAACCAAATGGGACCACCGATTCACCAAAGAAGTTCGCAGGCAACGTCTTGCATCTGTTCATCTTAGTGTCTCCTAACGTTATATCGTCCACTGGGACTTTGCCATTAACCAATGGCGAGTATCCCCCACGGCCTTTCTTCGTACTCATAGCTCTAAACATGGCTCCGAAAACGTATAGACTACAGAGTGAGTAGTTTTGGGGTTGGGGAAGGGGGTAGTGACTGAAGCCAGTGAACGAATAATGGTTTTATAGGCATAAAATAAGAAATTAAGACACATTACTAACCCCGTATGGCATTTTCTGTATGGTCTTCGATGGTAGGCTAGCTATTACAAGTGTATGGTTATAAAAAATATATATATATAATATATCTTATGCTTTATTTAAACTATAAAATAAATTATTCCCTCAAAGTTTATCAATTTCAGTGATGTTTTGTACTTACTACAAGATAAACAAAGAAAAACAAATAATTTAATAAAAACGCTTAAGAAAGCAAATGTTGCACGCATTTTTAACTTCTCTTTTTCTAAATTGACAGATGTCGACATAAAAAACAAAAAGTAGTAACTTTCACAATATTCTAATTTGAAATATGAACGATACTTAATTCCGTCAAACAAATATAATAAAAATAAAATGTAGACAGTTATATCTTTATTTGAAGTAAGATGTATACAAATGACATGTATGTTTAAAAAATATAATGTTTAAAATATAAGTCTAAGTCTAAAAATAAGCTTAATCCATATATACTTGATTAGTAACCCATGAATTATTTTCCTTTTCTTATATGTATTTTAATATTGTTATGTGTGACGTAATTTCATTATTAGTAGTGGTATGACAATATATTTATTCTTTTCAATTTGTTTAACTAGTTTATTTATTGCTTCATTATGTGACCATCAAATGAGAGATCTAAGAATAATAATTTGTTTAATGAATGGTATTTGAATATTTGAGTTTGTTTCTAGATTCATTTAGAAGTTTGTCATGCCTTTTTCTTTTTATAAGCTACCATGAGTAAAATTTATTAAAACAAATACTACATGTTGGATCTCGTATGTACTTATTTTATTTAAGCATTATTGCATGAGAGCTGTAAATGATTTTTTTTTTCCATCATCAAGTATTATAATCTGAAAAACGAAACTTTGTGAGTTTTGCGTGCTCTAGTAGTCTAGTGTAATTTCGGTTAACTAAATCGTAGCTCATATTTAGGGTCGTTGATAAGGGCATGCGAGTAATATATTTGTATTAGGTCTCCATAATTAAGGGCCTTCGATGTTTATGTATCACACAGCTGTACTGTAGAACGGTTAATCCATACATTTTTTGTGTAAGAAAAGAGAAATTATATCCCATAAGAGATGGTGGTTCCATGTGTGGAGTTTTTGTTCGATCGAAGGAAAAAAGAGGGCTTGGGAAAGGAAAAGAGTGCTTGGGTAGTTGGTAAGTTGGGTATGGTGGGGCCAATGAGTGGATGTTTAGTCTTTTTTTAGTCAACAAAAACAATGAAATGGAAGTATGGAGATGTGATGCGATGCGTCCAGCCGAAATAAAAGACTCAAGGGTTTTTGGGCCGTCCAGAATTCCATGACAACTCTTTTTATTTAGCGATCGAGAAACTTAGACCGCGAAGCGAAAGCAGCTCTGTTCTTGTGGCTCTTTTGGTTGCGGCTAGAGCTCAACTTCGTGATCTCGACGTCTACACGACTCATTTTAGGCAATATTGATGTCATTTCTTCACAAGACTTGATCCCGAACCATAGTTGAGTAACCAAAATTTACTTAGAACTTCATTCGAAGTCATTTTTTGTTCGTTTTAGCTCTATAAGCATTCAACTCCCATGAGTGACCGAAGCAATAAGTAACCAAAAGTTACAATAAATTAATAAACATAATATGCATACATTTAAATGATATCAGCCAACAAATAGATATGCTAAACATGTATAATATTCAGATATTTACTTCTAGCTATGCAACATTTATATGGTATAATCCGGTAATTTGGATAATGGATAATGTTTTCTTTGTTGAGGTTATCTAGGGAACGAGCATGCGTCTTTGATTAAAATATACAAGGCCTAACCAGTGTATCCGTATGACTATACCCGGATCTTTCCCTAGCCACCTAAGATATATTTAGTTTGGAAGGTTCAAAGTTGATACATTTTGTAAGATTGAATATAGTATATACATCATCATCATCATTAACTGTATATTTATTAACCATCACCAAGTGGTTTTACTAGTAAAGAGTCATGTTTCTTCACAAGTGATCTCAGATTCAAATGTAGTCCTGTGCAATTATCTTGAGGTGGCCAGAAAATTGGCTTGACCAGCCACGGGTAAAAAAAAATGCCGAGTTAGGGCGCTACTTCTGGGCCAAAAAATGCTAGTTATCCTTGGTCAACCAGACCATTTATACAGTTAATGAGATAAAATTATTTTTTTTAATATCATTCTTGTGACAACTTACGTTGTTATCGCTAAAAGTCAAACTAAATTGGCTACATTGTTCCCATTGTAACAATGTTGAGTTTCAACTCAATCAACTAACAATGTGTCAGTTGACCGGATGGATGATCAATTTGTTGAGGTAACATGTGACGTGTCATATGACTGAATTCTAATAAAAGAGATTATTCATTTTTAAAAATTGTTTAGATTTTCAAAATTTTTATTTGTAATTTTCTCATCAAGATATTTGCAAAGTAATTTTCTTTTATAAAAAAACAATTTCATTTATAAAAGTTAAACTAAAAAAGTTATTATTACATATATAAAAAAAAGATTTGGATAAAAAGAAGTTATTTTATTAAAAAAAAATACTTTTTTATTAATAAGTTATGTTATAAATATCTTTAAGAAAAAATTTAAGACATTTTTATATATAAAAAAAATACTATCGTTTAATCAAAAATTAACATCACATGCCACGTCTCCAAATTATCCAGTCAGCTTACATATTAATAGATGGCTGAATTAAATGTTAACATTATTAGTTCAAGGGAAATGATATATTATTTTAAAAATAGTCTAATAATTTTTTTAAAAACATGATATATGATATGTGTAATTCATTAATTTTTTTCTCATAATTTCATCTTTTGATTTTACCAAATGTCATGATCAAATTAGGAGGATTATCAGGATAATTTTTTAAGAGGATATATAATTTTCCTAAAATCAATTTAGATTAATGTTTTAGGAAATAAAAGAAAGTAGATTATTATTTTATATGATCAACACTTAACTTCATCCGTTCCATAACAAGTGTCTTGTTTTGAATTTTGAATATCTTTTTTTTCAACTTTAACCTTAAATATTTTTGTTTGTGTTATATAATAGTTGATGAAAATTATATGAAAGAATTGAATTTATATGTGTTTTCATAGATATAACTTTTATCAAATATTATATAACATAAACAAAAATTAATTTAAGGTCAAAGTTAAAAAATTAAAAAAGAAAAGAAAAAAAGACTCATGACACTTATTATAGGATGAAAGGAGTATAATTTAATTTTGTTTAGCCTTTGTTGGGTGGAAAACAGAGTAATACTAAATTAAGGGGTAACGACTCAACAAAAAGATAAATAGTGCAAAGAATACATTGCAAGACTTATCCAAATAACTTTGAAGAAAAAAAAAGCAAATATGAACTGAATCAACTACATATTGAAAATTTGAAAGTAGTAGGTGATAATGCGCCATCAAAGATACTGTTCCTTTGCATAGCTGTTTCTTGACAAAGAAACCATGCCATCATGATCAATGTTCCAAAACGTTTGCATCTCAATCAAATACACAACATAGAAACGCCGAAGCTGTAAACGACGCTAACGAATGAGACGAATCGATCCGAACATCTATATATGTTATGATGATCTATTTTCTGAATGGATTTCTCGATCGAACGAGTTTCGTCCATCCTAATATAAATGTGTAACGATTTTCCCAAGTTCTTTATGATGAACTTTTTTTTGGAACGGAAATTTTTATAGGTTATTTTGTCAAACAAGTTTTTGGTAAAGAAAATTTAATCATGCCGGATTCGTCCACCTCAAGTCCTCAGCTGAATCCGGTTGGGTTTACGTGACATCTAGTTTACGTGAGTCCGACATTTACATTGCCGGATTGATTATGTTAATTTATTTTCAATTTTTAAGTTTTCAATCTGGCATTTATAATGCCAGATTCAACTTTTGGTCCATTAACAGCATGCCACGTGTCTAGGTTGCTTCCAATCCAGCATTTATAATGTTTGATTCAACTTTTGGCATGACTGAAATTTATTAGAGTGGTCAGCGTCTGAATTTAAACTCAAACCGACATTATAAATGTCAGATTCAACTGAGGTGGACGAATCCGACATTTCTAGCGCCGGATTTACTTGTTTCATAAATATTTTTTTGCAAAAACTTGTTTGACAAAACTCCGTTAAAAAAAGTCCGTTCGAAAAAAAAGTTCTCTTTATGATAGCACAAAGATGTGGCCTAATGATAATTAATGTTATTTGAAACAATTAGCCTATGTTTATACCTTTTTCTAGATCTAATAAGGTCGTAAAATTGAATGTGTGTTTGGTAGAATGGAATTAAATAAAAAGGGTATGTTAATCCAACCAATAAAACCTTCAATAATTCCAAATTTACTCTTACCAGACCAACATTCCAAGTTTATTTTATTTTTGTCAATGGTGACCGACAATATAATACTACAACAATTTATGTATATTTTTAACTTGAGTAACTGACCAAGTCAATTTTCATCAAATAGATACTTCCGCGTGCATAATAATCTGATCTTTTATATCAATCTTATTTTCTTCTTTAACAAAAGATGAACTTCACAAACATTATTGATCATTATTAACTAATGCAATTGAGCCTACCTACACTTTAAAAATGACACCTCTATATGGTAAATAAAAATGATACCTTTATTTTATGGGGATATCATCCGTATTGCAACATTACGCAAGCTTAGGTACTGCGTCTCTCACATACCGGGGATTTAATATGTACATTAATAAACTTCAGAGGGCGAAATGAAAAAAAATTTCTTAACAAATCTGCATTACGAATCATTTCCCCTTACTTTATTAACTAATATTTGAAGCGTCCGGCTACTCCCTTCCCTTTGGATAT
Source organism: Asclepias incarnata (assembly GCA_025447715.1). Classification (NCBI taxonomy): domain Eukaryota; kingdom Viridiplantae; phylum Streptophyta; class Magnoliopsida; order Gentianales; family Apocynaceae; genus Asclepias; species Asclepias incarnata. Next base: position 8,879 of record JAOEHQ010044511.1, read on the forward strand.
ATTATTAGTTAGGAATTGTACGTAATTGTAAAATCAATTGGATTGATAAATGTATAGGTCAGCAACAATTAATATCCAATCCTGTTAAAGTCGGGATATGAGATAAGTAAGATGTAAAAAGTCATACATTTACTTGAAAGTAAAGAGACTCGGTACAAAGATTACTTTCAGAGATAATTATATATATAGATCAACTAGAGGGGTACTCGCGTAATGCGACGGTGATGTGGTGATAGCGGCGACTGGTGGTGGTGGCGGCATCGGATGATGTAGATAATTGATGTAAATGAGATTGTGTCGGATATTTTAAAAAATAAGGGATTTATGGTATAAATAAATAAGTGGGGGTAATATGTGTAATTCGCAGATCCCAAAAGTGTAATTTTTAACAATAGGGATGTATAATCTTTATATAGTAGTATACATCAGTTAAAAAAGTCGTACTGTAACACTCAATTGTAAAAACCTTGTCAGTAAACCTCACACTTGCTGTTCAAAAAAAAAAAACTCACACCGCCTAATTGAGCCTTTTCGATTAAGATAAGACTAATTAAGCAACAAAACGGATAAGTAATTGAAATTTAACAATTTTAATTCATTCTTAATATCAAACAGTACCTATTGTTGCCTAGCTTTTATCTTAATTATCAGAAAAAATATGCTAATTAAATTACTACTACTCTTGATTATGTAGCGTACAAAAGTTGTACATACAAGCATCCTATATATATATATATATATGGTAGAACAATAATCATATGTAGAATTCTACAAGTTAAGCATGTAGCTAATGATATTAATTCGCGATTGTAACGATCGAGTTTATTAATTGCCTGTTTAATTAGAATGAATAAATCAGTATATCACAGGCTTAGCTGAATTATGGTTCCAAGTACCCCCTTCCTTGAGATACTGCATGTACCTTGAGAATTCGGGTTTAGCAGTTGCCTTCTTTTTTCGGCTTTTCCTTTCAAATAAGCTAAAGAATGGATGTACCTTGCTCGCTTTCTTCGCTTCCTTCTCTACAAACTTATTTACTTTACTTGGAACTTTCGGTTCCAACACATATTTCACTGAGATCATTTCACCAAAGAAGTTTGCAGGCAACGTCATGGATCTCATCATCTTAGGCTCACCATCAGTCGACGATTCGCTTATCAGTTGGTCATATCCCCGGTTACCTCTCCTAGTGCTCATGGCTCGAAACATGGTTCCTGAATTGTACGTACGTGATGAGGGTAAGCGAGAGGGCCGGGGTTGGTTAAATGTTGAGTATGACTTTTGAAAAAATGGTGATGGAAAGATTGTAGGTTTATAGGTGTAGAAAGAATTTTTTAGAATTTGTTGTCGTGGTCTTAATTTTGTATGGCAGGCAACACATACAACTAGACCAGCTTGGAAGGTGGGCTTGACGTGAAACTTTAATTAAACTATGAGGTGTAAAATATATATTTAAAATATTATCATTTTTCTTTACAGACACCTCATGTACGTCACGTATAGGCCTATACTTAGCGTATAGTACTGTTTGGGCAACCACCAATACGCTACCCATACGTCAACTATAGGCTTATACGTGGTATACATAAAGTGTTTATTTAGTAACACATTGTTTTTCTTTAATTATAGGCTGTTCTCTTTAATTCTTCATTGATTGTAAGAGGAATAAGTGCTTTTGTTACATTTAGTATTTTACTAAGAATAAATAATTACTCGTATAACTAAATAATTTACACAAAATTTAATCAAGAAAATGTCAGATGAGATGGATAGAATCAGCTGGTTCATTTAATTTAGACTAACATACTACAGGTGTAATATGATTAGAGCTAAGAAATTGTCGTAGTTTTTGAAAAAAAATTTTTTAATGGTGTCTGATAGTTTTTTAAGGTTTCTAACGGTTTTTCGCAATGCCTAACATCGTTGGTGTAAAAAAACAAGAAAAAAACGTGATATATAACAGATTGATTTTTCTTTAAAGCCACTTTGATCAACTATTGTGCAATAATTTTTAAAAGAATAAACTTACCTAACAACTCTTGAAGCCATTGTAACTTGTAGGGATGAAAAACGTGAAAACAATTTAATATTCACATTCACACTCATGAACAAAATTTGGATAAAAATACGAGTACAGTAACTAGTAGCCTAACCATATTTATTTAGGGTTAAAAAAATTTAGTATACTTTTTTAAACAACCATAAATCGAATTATTATATTTATTTTGAAAATGAAGGTCATATATTTAATATGACAATTCATGTGTACAAGTTATAAAGTGTTTATATGCTAATTAATATGGTCAACTTTTTTGTTTGAACAATTCAAAAGAACGATTTTGACATGATACTTATGTTTAGTTGTACTCTGAACCTTTTTCCCTAGTGACATGTTTAAAATATATACACCCTCGTCACTAGATTTTTATTTTGTGTAGTCGTGTAGATAATTTCATGTTTATGATTTATTATAAAAATCCGGGCTCGTAAAAATGAGTCATCTCTTGAGATTAGTTTGCTCGCAAATCGAGTGGGACATCAAGGTTACAAAAAAAAAAGACGACAATCTTTTGAATATAAGTGATTTTTTATTTAGATGATGGAAATGATTGGTGACGGATGGTGGCGACAGGGTTGTGGATACGATGACGATAGTGGGGTTGGGTTATATTGAGGATGGTTGTTGCTGGTTTCTTCGATCATGCTCATGAAAAGAAAAAGGTGGCGTCGTTATGACAAATGAATAACCAAGTTAAATTTTGTGTCTTTAATGACAAGAAAATTTATGTATATTATCTAAGTTATGTTTTTTACAAACTATATATAACATTTATGACAATTCCACTTTATAAACATTTAAAGATATAACTGCTGGTATTTACTACATTACAATTACAAACAAGACTTATGGATACGTGTACTGTGTGTGCTTTCACTGTTCATTGAACAGTGAAGCGTGCAGCCTGGCAGGCTGCTGCGTAGCTGCCTGTCAGGTTGCTTGTTTGGTTTTTTTTTTTTTGGTTTTAGGTTTTTTATGTTTTTACCTAATGTTTATTTCTCTTTTTTTTTTATTTATACATTTAATTTTATATTTTTTGACGATACGGTT
>JAOEHQ010044532.1:0-11986 GCA_025447715.1 Asclepias incarnata
CTTACCCCTAACCAAGCATGATTAATCATTATCTTTCCCATTCCTTACCCCATAATACCCCCAACCAAGCATCCCCTTAGTTTTGAATCCGCGCCGTTCAAAAAAAAAAAAAAAAAACTTAGTTTTTGAATCCTGAATCCATCGATCACTAGACTACAATGCTATAAGAAGAAATAGTATGACATGATGCTTTAATGTATAAGGTAATTGGACTGGATATATGGTTATCAAACTATAAATTAAGTTATTACAAAATCAAATTTTAAAACTTTTGAAAATAATAATATATGTTTGTTTTATAGATTCAATAAACATCCTTATTGGGACAAAGGAATACTATCACCACTAGTAGTAGAGTAATAAAGAAATAAAAAGGCATTATAACCACTTGGAAGAATTCAAACTGTCCTCTAATTCTTCCAATAACTGTCTCCATTATTCTCTCTTAGTCTTTGGGATTATATATATATAAAAACTATATATACTTTTAAATTAAAGCAGATGATACAAAAATACAAGTGATCACCACATAAAAAGAAGCTTTTGAGTTTTTTAAGGGAACTAAAATTGGTCAAAAAAGCTGTTTAACAAATTAATATGTATATGTAACTAATTAATAATAATAATAATATTAAACCATATATCACGGGAATTAAGATACAAAACTTCTTGGGTAGTCTGCCACCTTGCCTTGTTTCTCTATCTCTAGCTCCATTCCTGTTTCCCTGCTGCCTGCTTAATAATTTCCACCTTTTAAGCTAGCTCCAAAATACAAAACACACTCACTCTCTTAGGATGATCGAGTTTACCGAGTCCTTGATCACATTTTCGTGATCCGATTATAACGAGTCATCATGTCCATCTCTTTCGTATAAATAGTCCGAGTCTACTGAGTTATCATACTCATTTCCACGAGTTTCTGTTTTTGTTTTTGTTTTGGGGTAATTTCGAAACCTGATAATTGTATTAAACATTTTGTAAAAAGTTTACGTATGATTTAATTTGTATATCCCAATAGGATAATATCATAAAATAGTGTTGCTGTTTTTCAGGAAGGCCTGCATATATATATATATATATATTATATGCATGTAATGTTTGTTGGTCTTTTAATATAACAACTTAGAATTAAATATTCATAAAAGAATAAATTTTTGTTGTCTTTTGTCCTTTAGTAGAGCATGCCGGCCAAAGACAAAGATTTGGTCGTCTCTGGTTTTATTTTATACTATTTGCTCTGTTTAGTTGGATGGATAGATATATAGTTAATATTATATCATATCAATATCAATAGGAACATTTTTGTCTAAAAATAACAACTTTTTGTTTGCCTGTTGGCTTGTCTTTCCATTTCCTATTGCAGAAAAACTAATGGAGGCACAAACAGCTGGTAATGGTGGTGGTGGTGGTGAAGTGAGGAAAGTTCACATAGTCTATTTTCTTAGTCATAAAGGACGTATCGAGCAACCACATCTCATCCGCGTACACCATCTCTCGCGCAATGGAGTTCGTCTGAGAGGTTGGTAACTGTAAATCATGAATTCATGACAATTTGTTAGTTAATCATGACGTAAATATATAAGAATGTTTTTGTTTTCAATTTTTTCTTTTTGTTATTTGGGATGGTGATTGATGAAGATGTTAAGAGATGGTTAGCGGAATTAAGAGGAAAAGACATGCCCGAGAGTTTTTCTTGGTCATACAAGAGGTATTTTTTTTCAATCTCTTTCTTTTTCATTTTCCAATCATTTCTGCATGTTCAATTCACAAGGGATAAGGGATTGATTTCAAGAATTAGCATTTATTTGATGCCAATTTGGAGCATAGAATCGGTCGATTTTTGGTTTTCTTATTCAACAAATATATGTAGTGCATGCATGATGAACACTGAAATATTACGAGTAATATATTATGTACGTATTGGTTGTTGAGAATTCATGTTATTATTGCAGAAAGTACAAGGCTGGATATGTATGGCAAGACCTACTAGATGAAGATCTTATCACCCCAATCTCTGATAATGAATATGTCCTTAAAGGTTCACAAATTTCCTCCGTCACCTTCACCAATGGTATAGTAATTTCCAATATTCATTTTCGGGTTTTTGATTAATTAGTATTCACTTTTTTAACTCATTTGACATGTTATTATGATATACTGTAAGTTAAATCAACAATCTTCATATGTATGAGTTGAAATTGGGGTCTTTTAATTTTAATCCAAATTGGAATCACTTTTAATCCATCTAAGCTTTTGTAGCTCTCCAAATTCTTCGAATTCTAATGTTTAATTAATGTCTCAACAACAGATCTTGGTTCATATGGTGAAAAAGAGGTCTCCAAGCCAAATAACTCTCCCCCATTCGAGATTGATGTCGAAGATCTAAAAATTCTGCTGGCAAAAGAAGAACAAGAGAAGTCGGTCAACTCATCAACAAAAACATCATTCGAAATTGAAGAACTACCTTCATTTGGCTCCGAGACCTCCACCGAAGACACAACAAAGCAGCAAGAAGATTACAAGTTTATTGGCAAAACTAAACATGAAGATGTGAAAAGCCATAAGAAAGCAGAAGTTAATTCCATATTGGAAGCATTACTGAACAAAAGCAAGAATGACGATAAAAATAAAAAGTGTGGAAACGAGAAAGAAACAAATAATTCCAAGGTGTCCCCGTCTTCAAGTAGTTCATTTGGAAAAAGTAGTAGCTACTCGGGTTTGGGAGCAACTCATATGTTTCTGAATTTGATCACTTGTGGTATTGTGGACACCAACGAAGCGGCTGTCACAGTAACTGATAGAAGAAGAAAAAGTACAACTTCTATGATGAATTTATCATCGGCTAACAAAAGTAATATGGGGAAAGTCGTCAAGGGAGACAAGTTTGGGGGGTCTGAAAGGATTTCTAGAGGCCATTGGTACACTTTAGAGCAACAAAGAGATAAAAGGTAAAACAATCACAAAGTTTAGTCATTCTAACATTCTTCTTTCTTTTCGGGTTCTTAAATTAATTAGTGTTATTCAAAATTCAAACAATTTGAACATGGATGATCAGTTATATATATCTTTTCACAGGAATGAGGAATCAAAGATGAGTTGTAACATCACTGATCAGTCCAAGATCAACATAAAGGCAATTCCAGCGGCTTATAAGTTTCTGAATGGCCCTTATTGCTCGTAAGTATCGTCCGAGCTTGCTAAATAATCTTTAGAAAAGCATTTTAAGATTTCCACAGGGCTAATTAACTGCATAAATTAAGGCGTAGCCAACTTTGATTCAATTTCCATTTTAGGTAACAAACAATTTTGTCCGGGATATGTAGTAACAAACATTTTATATTGTTGATGCAGGCAATGTGGGAGGCAATTCAACCCTGAGAAACTTCAGACCCACATGACGTCATGTAGAAGATTGAAATCTTTTGCCAAAGCCAAATACAAGTGCTAATTAAAGCTCCCGGCTATTATACAAAGTAAGGATGGATCAACCATAGATTCACTTGTTCAACCGTTAACCTGACAAATAGATCACACATGTTAGTTGCTTAGAAATTAGATATTGTTTACTCCTACAATTGATGATTATGTGAGGAAGCTAGTTTTCTCTCCAAGACTCCCACAATCTCGAAATCTTTTCGATCAATGTAAAAATCCAGTTGAAGTAAGGCATAGAAGTTAAATTTTGAAGTTGCCTAGCTACGACTTGAAATGTCTAATTAGCTTATACCGTACGTAGACTTGTTAATTTGAAGTAATTCTTGTTAACAAACTATTAATAACAAATTAAATAACCTGTTTACATAAGTGAGTAAGTGACATAAACTATTCAAATGATAGCAACAATATAACCTTTTCGTAATTTAAAATACAATGTATATATAGCTAATAAATTACAAAGAGTCTTCATCATATGTACGTCTTTGCCCGAAGAGACTATGTCCTTCTGTTTCTTTTCTTTTGTGGCAATGCCTTTGTAGTTTTCTCCTTGCATTTTGAGTTTTCTGGTACCAATTCAGTAGTAAATCGCATACGGGCAAGTCCCTGTTTTAGTTTCTTTGACACACCCCATTATGTCACTTCTATCTTTGATCTTGAATGAACATCTTGTACGTCCGTTCACAGAAAGACTACTCCACTTATGATTGACATGGACTTTATTAGATATGATGTATGTAAGGGATTTAGTGATCATATCATATCTAATAGACTTCACATCTTTGTGTGTTACCTTGTTTGCAAAGAATGTCATGAAAACGATATCAGATGTATGGAAACAGCCATTATGAATAACTTCCTAAATCTCTTATTCTTAATTGGCAAAAGTGAATTTAGCCTTAATGGTAACCATAGTTTGATATTTTGTATCAAAACAAATCAATATAAGCAATATTTATTACCATTTTAATTTACTTTTAAGACTATTGTATTTCAATAAAAATTTGATGATCAACAAATGTTAATTTTTGTGTGTATATATTTGTTTTATTTGTGGTTTTTCTAATACTATACCATGATTGCCTTCTTACAAACTGTCAAATGCGATGGTTACGAAGAAATGAGTTTATTCGATCTTAAGAAAGGATAAATTTTTGAATCAAGAAACCAAACCAGGATCTGAAATTTCCTTGATAACAAGATTTCTTGCTCGATTGATGGTCATGAAACATAAGTACAAATGCTCCTCTAACTCGTCAAGTTGTTCACAGAAACTCAAATCGTTTTTCTTCAATTGTCGACCAAATTCTTCAATACTTTGAATCCGGTTATGTCCCCTCTTGAGCCAAAACTTCGTTATCGATTGCATATGCTGAAGTTCATCATTAAGTCGAGCTACTAATCGACTTACTGTATCCAAATCCCTATTCAATATGTATGTCCCCTTAGCCGCAATATCAAGTTGAACAGATAACTTGGCCAGCTTACTACTCAAAACAAACTTCCTAGTCGCTACTATAATCCCAGGAGCAGCCACGAGAATGGCTAGAGCATGAGTTACAATAATAACCGTTAATGAAACGGTTAACACAACTATAGTAACGGCAGAGCCATATTTGATGTTGTTGATACGTTTAAGCTTTGCTTGGGCCTTATCACGGTTCAATTCGAGCCTTTTTAGCAAGTTCAAGCATGCAACTTGAACCGACTGGACCCCACGTGGACTTGACGTGGGGATCATGAATGGGTTAAACGAGTTAGAGAAGTCGGCCAACCGGGCTGCAATGATCCGGCTATGACTTACACATGATACTTTTGTGGTTTCCAATGACTTCAAAGCAGTTCTGAGAGATTTATAGTTTGATCTCAAATGATTTATATCTTCTAAAAGAGACCCACAAACGACTGAAGCATTGGCGGTTTCAGAAAAATAATCTGATAAAAGGGTGTGGTTTTCGGTTTTGTGATTAGCCAGGGAGAGTATTCGGCTGACCGTGGGTTGATCAGGATCGAGTAAGTTCTCAGCAAATAGTCGATATGATGGGAGCCGGGCTGCAGCCACCGAGCTTACGGTTTGGTTTATGGTCGAACCACCATGGGATGAGTCAAGGACTCGAGTCCAAAAGTCTATGTATGATTGTGTTCTAAATGCATTGGCATACTCTTCACGAACATCTATCTCCAGTGAACTTGATGGTGTGTGTTTGGCTGTCACAAAATAGTAATAAGAAATAATCAAACAATTAAACTTTCTTGCCAATAAAGTACAGATTTTTTTTCCTTCCAAAAACGCTTAAAAGGATCAATAAACTCTGAGATTAAGTTAACTAGGACAAAAGGAGTTACAATGTGTGCATATGTTACGCAAAAGTGTGCAGCTATTTAGAGCAAATGTGTCGGTATGGATTAAAAATACAAAAAACTAGCAAGAAAACAAAGAGAATCAGAATGATGATGTTCATACCGTTGCATGACACTTTGAACGTCGACATGCTTAGCTTAAATTTCATTCTACTTGCAGTCGGAATACCGTGGTTGAAATGCAGTCGGAAAACCGTGGTTGAAATGCCGGGGAACTTGGAAAGAAATAGAAAGAAACGATGTATATGCAAGTTTTTGGGATCGAAGTTGAGATGTATGCGAATGGGGGATGTTTAGAATAAAAAAAAAATGAAACTTAGCTATTTGTTATTGAAGAGGGAACTTTGTGGACATAAACTGTGGCTTTTATTAGTTGAAAGAGCCTTTGTTCTATTGGCTTGGTCTTCCTTGGAAGCATCAAGTTGAGTTTTTTTCCTTCAAAAGGCTTATGGTGAAAGTATAGAAGCCTTATCCTTTTACTATTGACATGTTTTTAATTTAAGTCTGCATAAAGGAAAATACAATTAAAAAAAAATAAATCAAAATACAAAACTTGATTTTTAATTTATGTATATGTAAAATCGATAATTTGTTATATTAGGTTTATACAAACATAATAAGACTCATATTGTACTTATAAGTGAACTTTCATTCATTCATTCATTGCCTGGGTCCGGCTTTTGCTGGTCTGGTTTTGTCCAATTCGATCAATCCTCCAAGTACACAAATACATTTTGGGATAAAATTGGTCTTGAACCGATTCAACGTAGCAAAAGATGGGACCCGTGTCAGGCCTAAATGGATCTTGAATATTCCTAACTTGACACCAGGGTTCTAACCATTTGATAACAACCTGACAACAGGAAATGTCAGGAGCAAATAAATCGCAAGATGGTGAATTGAAGTCCACGTAATGAATATTACAGAAAAAGGTGATGGATTACAGCATCAGACATTCCATTGAATTAATCCTAGGTAAAAGCTACCACAAGTTAGAAATTAAGCTGAATTGCAAAATGGTAAAAACAAAAAAATAGAGACCAGAATTTTACAACCCTTTGGCCCATCCTGTCAATGAACTATAGCCCAAACTTGTTAGATCAAAACACCAACTCACCACCATCACTAGCATTTCTCGGCTTCACAAAAAATAATCAGGTGTTCTTCTGGTTACATCAGGTTCACCTCTTCTGGGAGCCGGTTCAAACTGCATAGCGTAAAATTTTATTTTCATGCGACCGTCATTGATAACCTTGAACAGATCACAAATTAAGGGGCATGTGGCTCACACACGAAACATAAATAGATTATAGATCAAAAGTGTTTATAAATCAACCCAACTTTTGATCCGTCCTAACAATGTACCCATTTTGACTTATTGTCTTATTGACAACCCACCCATTTGGTCAACCTATACAAGTTCACAGGTTCATACAAATCAATATGCTATTTTTTAAGAATAAGCAAATCAATAACAGTCACCATAAGCATTTGTACAAAGAAATATGCTACTTTGTCAACCATGATATCTTGCAAATTTGGCCCAACTAGTTCACATGGGTTATATAATACATCCCGTCCATATGACCTAAACAAATTTTAGTCTTCTAGCTAATGGGTTTTACCCTCGGAAGGAACTGATAGACCCTAGCAGTAGAGGTGGTAAAACAGCCACGCCTATATGTGACAAAACAGGTAACTAGTTCTGCGAAAATGAGTGATTGGGCTGGGACAGCTAGGGTGACCCAAAGCACTATTTGTCCAAAATTCTTATAATTAATGAGAGTCAAATATGAATACAAAATCTATATTCTTTCATAAGTAATCTACTTTTTGAATAAAATGATTTAGAAGCTTTTATGCATTGAAGATGCACTTGAGACAGCTACCAAACCGTTTGATCAAAGTCCTCTTTGAGCCAACTATATTCATTTCACCCATTTCACCTGTTAAAGTTGAATTACAACCCGGATTGACTTTTGCCAATTGGGTCAAACTTGGCATGTCAATAGCCAGAAGTAGCCTTGTATATGCGAAAAGCATCGAATGAGAATAGTTTCTGGCAATTTTTTGAGATTTGGGTAATATGCCATACTGTTATTGGGTGGGTAAAAGAGAGTGATGTGTCATATTGTTATTGGGTGGGGGAAAGGGTGACATATATGATAGCCTGATAGGTAATGTTGATTATTAAAATGGGTGCAGGGGAACAGCTTTATATATTATGAATATAGAATCTAAGACCACATTCCACCTGAAGCAAAGCTCCTCACAGTCATAACACACACACACAGGAGAGAAACGAACCTGGATGAATGTGTGGCCTTTGCAATCATCGACCTCCAATATAGAAGCCATGTTCCCACATCGATAACAATAATTTGGTGCACTAAAGATTGTTACAACCTTTTGGTCCTGTCATAAACAAACACCAACATGAAAAACACTGACATGAATCGATAGCGACCTCAAGATCCAAAAAGGTTCTAGTACTAACGTGTCCCCAGTTGAATCCCTCCATCACCAGCTGGTGAGCTCTAGCAATGAGCTTTAAGCCGTTCGTATGGTTAAATTGCTCTGAAATGTCCTGTAAACAAATTTAACAAAAGAAGTCAACACAATTTCATTTCAGAGCTCGAGTTGAAACATAACAAAGGAAGATGGTGTACTTGGCCAAACGTATATCCAGCTCCACGAGGTGAGATACCCCAACCACAACGGTCATCTGGATCAGACCACAGAAGATCACACATGGGACCTTCGTGTGGGACCTCTTGCACACGATCAAAACTTCTTATACTATCAAGCGTTTCAATGGAAGGTGACAACCCGCCATGAAGACAAAATATCTCTGATTCAACCTACAGGCAAAAATGTATAAGATTAATGTGCCCTACAAATGACATGAATGTTTTCTCAATGGTTCAAATCAACGGCAAAAAGCAACAAAACAAATATAAGAGAGGATGAAAGACAAAACCTATATGTTTTTGTTCCAATTATACAGCCATCAGCTAAAAAAATATATACTCACGGCAGAAAGAGATATAAAGAACAAGCACATGGGATAAGAATTCAGAATTTCAGATTGATGCTACATTGGAATACATTCCTTTAGTCATCAAAAAAAAGAGAGCATACTAACCAATGCAGTCAATGGGAAATAATCAAAAAGATCTGTAAAAATCTTCCAAACATTGGCAGTGCCATACCTGTAAATGAACAATTATCAGCAATGACAAGTAAACCAAGAAATGAAATATATCTATTGAAGATATGCTTTGGCAATCAAACCATTAAGAGCAATAATAAGATATGGTATTTCATATACAAATATACAATAACAAACTAATTCAATTAGCTCAGATTTATGGAAAAGTAAAAAAGCAAACAAAGACTCATTATACCATGTCATATCACCAAGCCAACAAAACCAAAAAGGTGAAAAAAGCAAAGAAAGTGATAGAATGGAGATTATAACTGTCTTTCCTGTAGGCATACTGACAAACCGATAAGATAAAAGTATTTGCACAATTAGCATTGACAAAGACATAGAAAGCCAGCAACACATAACTGACGGTCACTCGACCGAAATTCGCACAAACACAAAACATATACAACACAAGAGTGACAGCATATAAAGATAAGTTGCAAAAGGGTTAAAGGGATATTTCAGGTAACAGCTTTAAACTAGAAGGAAGTTATTACTCCATTATAACTTGGCAGCATTATTGCTAGGCACTAATCCCTGTTTCAAGAATTACTTTAGACATCTTTCAAACTATTAAATCGAGATTCCTCAAGTAATATATATGCTATCAAAGTACAAAGATGCAAGGCACTCACTTCCGGAGACATTCATCATAAAACCCATAGACTTGTGTGATCTGTCAGCAAATATACTAGTTAGTATGCATGTACAAATAATTCTCAAACACCTAATTATCCACAAGATACTATGCAACTATAACCAGTATTGAAGTACAAAATGCATTCATATGTGTGTACTTAGAGTCAAGTCAGTCAACACAAAGGTGACTCACAATGATTTTATAAATTTATCCCTGATACTTTTGAGTAGAGGTAACAAAATGAGAGGCTCGGTCAAATTGGGTACCTAGTTCACATCAACATTGGTGATCTTTAAATGCGGATGAGGGGAAAGCCCACAAACAATTTTTGATCAATCTATCTGAATTATATATGTAAGGATAGGGATGGGTTATCGTAAAAAAAAAGTATTAACTCATTTTTGGTGGTTCATATCTATAAGTTGGTGGTTAACATCATTACAATAGGAAAGCAGTGACTACAAATTTCTTAATTAATGAGCAAGGCTAAAATCAAGTAATGAAACACAATACCTGTCGACTTTCATGGTTCCCTCTTAAAATAGTGATCCGCTGAGGGTACCGTACTTTCAGAGCCACCAAAAGCTGACCAAAATAAAATTGGAATCGATCAAGATGGTTTAAAAACATTATGTTTAATAAGTAAATAACATTATCTCCATTCCCAGAAAAGTAAACAGTGATACAATCATACAAATGCGTATATATTTAACTAGAATCCTCCCTGCGCGATGCACGGTGGTTGATAGTTTCAAATTTTCTGAAGGACACGCAGCCGGCTTCGCTGACCGCAGGTTTAGGGTTATGGTCGGCGGTGGTGGTGTAATAAACCGTTTTACTTGGTGATGGTTTTTTAAGTAAATATTATATTTTTGTAAGCAATTTAATTGATTTTGACTTTTCTGTATTATGATGAGGTTAACTAAATTAATTAAATGTAGATAGTAGTAAGATGGAAGGGTAAAATAGTATTTTCTATGTACTTAATTCTTTATAATCAAGTGTTTAAGATAAAACCCATATTTATAAAGGAGTATAGATAATACATTAGAAAAGCATGACTGAAGTTCTACTTACTGTTACTGTTTCAACTGAATAATAACCCCGATCCACATAATCACCCATGAACAAGTAATTTGTATCTGGACACTGCAATTAAAGATAGAACATATGAGGTGATGCAGGCTGCAGGGTAAACAACTGAATACCCATGGTGTTCTCTGGTATCTATTTGATTATACAGAACCCAAAGTTACTGCAAAAAGCAGTTCTTACATCCAGCAAATACCTTTCCTCCAATGCGAAAAAGTTCAGCAAGATCATGAAATTGCCCATGAATGTCACCACAGATAGTCACAGGGCTCTTTACAGGCTGCATATGAAGGGGAACATCCAAAAAATGATTTAAAGCCACAGCTGTGACACATACAAACTATTTCTATTTCAACCATAAAAGCTCACACTAATTCACAACTAGACGCTCATACCTGAACATTGCTTTCGTCCATTAAAATCTCCTTTGCCTTCTCACATAATGTCTTGACCTACATCCATGCACAAAACAACCATGTAACATAAACTGATCGGACTGGAATACTAGGCACCAAACAACCTCAAAAGCGCATAGCAAATCCTAGTTAGAATTCTATAATCAAACGTAGTAGAAGTTCCAAACAATGGGTATGCCTGGAGTTGTAGTTAGGGGATAGAGCTGGTAGGTGAAGGTAGAAGTTGGCGCTTTTTTTTCAACCTTCTTTTAGGTAGCTTTCATATTTGTGGCTTTTTTCTAATAGCTACAACCAAGCACGCTTTTTTGTTTTGATGAGAAAGCTCCGGCCCCATAAAGGTCCAAAAAGACCCTTGCCAAAACACAATGCATCGTGGGTACATTTGGCAATAGTAGCTAGAGCTAGAAGCTTCTTATTCATCCTTACGGGGGGGCTTGTAGGGGCCGGGACTTTCTTCTATAAACTGTATTCATACAGAGCTAATTTTTTTACTAGGAGCTTTAAGCTCCTAAACACTCTTGTTTAACAAAAAGAAATCCTAGTTACTAGAAGCCAGAATTCCAAGAAATGATAACAATAAAGAAAGAAAACCTTCCAGCATATACTTTGATTATTAGAAACAAAAAATAATAAAAGTAAAATAACTACTATAATCTATTGGTGAAATTGTGTAACAAAAAATGACCTCACACAAATAGGAACAACATCTTATAATTGAGGAAACCCTAAATTCCAGATCTATGGCATAATAATAAGAAACGAAACCCTAGAATTGAAAGGAAAAAAAAAAAAAAAAAAAAGGGGGGGGGGGGGGGGGGGGTTTTTTTAAAA
>JAOEHQ010044543.1:0-11986 GCA_025447715.1 Asclepias incarnata
GTTGAGGATCAATATTTTTTAATGTTTTCTTAGCACAATGATACTTTTGTAAGATTTAACTATACATCATACGTAAGCTATCAAATGTGTATATTATTAAATGAAAAGATTCAAGTATTCAATTAGAGCACAATATCAATGGTTAATAATGGTCTAAGTGTTTAACACTTTAACTTATCTTGATTTGCTGTTTTGATCTGATATGTTAAGTCATCTAGCTTTTTAACATAATTTTTAGGCATAATAACCTCCATATTGGACTTGTATGAAGTCTGGTAGGTCTAAAATAAAAAGACTTAAATTCGAATATAAATAGATAAACATTTTCAAATAACCAAGAAAAATGTCAAATAAGAAGCCTAGTCTATTTTAAAAACATGACACACACATATATACATACAAAATCAATAATCATAATGAAGAGAGAAAATACAAACATCAGTAAAGTGTGGATAGTAATCATACATTATGAATTTAATGCATCATAAGAGGATATCTTTAAGTATTTTAAGGGCAGCTAAGGAAAAAGTTCTTACGGTCAAAAGGATACCATGTGTCCATAGTTAGATTGCATATATCAGAGTCAAAAAATACGTTATTTTTGTATAGCCTAAAAAAAAATAAAAAAAATAAAATAAAATCCGACATGTTCTTTGATAAAAAGAGAAAAATATACAACTAACAATAAGCCAACCATGTTTTAAAATTGAACTCTTTTAGCCTAGTTATCTTATTATATATATTTTTTAATATATATTTGTGGTTATATTCTTTTTGATTTAAACAATTTGTATTTTAAATTAAAACGGATGAGGCTTCTCTATTTAGGTTAATCCGGAAAAAATGTGAGATTTTTGACTCGGATATACGCCATCTAATCAGGTATTTTCATGACCGTTTTTAAACCTTTTTTTACCACACTTAAGATGTTACCTAGCAAGCTTTGAACCCAATAACTCTTGTGAAAATTTTATAATGTCAATCACCAGAGTGATCGAGTGGTCAAAACTCAAACATCATAATGCATTCACTTAGAGATTTTCCGTACATTAAGCAAACATCTTGAAAATAAAGCAAAACTATTTAAAAATGATCATAAAAAATCTTTTGCTGAAACTTATTTCTTGCGTGTACCTATTAAAGTATTTTAAAAAATCAGCTGAGATTGTATATATCTATATCAAAAACTCTGGCTGTTGCCGAGATTGAGTATCGGTTGTTGTTGTTATATCAAAAACTCATCTTTATAACCCTACTTTAAATTAAAACTTTGTTTAATTAACATTTCTTAATTCAAATTTAAACATCCAATCAAGATCTCGTTGGCAATATAATACTCACCGATTCAGGATCCTCTTCCCGCCGGGACCCAAAATAAAAAATAAAAACTAATCGTAAAAATTAATATTTCTGACTATAAATATATATAAATAGCAGCAACACAAGAGTTGGTTGCCAGTAACTATTTCACTCTGCACCTACTCCCTCCCTAACACCTAACTGTAAGTTTTTCCATATCTTCACCTGATTCTATATCTATATATCTATATCTATACTTATCTATATATGTAATTAACTTAATGATCTGATCTGTTCTGTGTAAGTATTGATTTTGTGTGTGTGTGTGTGTGTGTATATATAGTTTGATAAGAATTAAGATCTGTGGTGATTTATTTGATTAGTTGTTGAAAATTAGGGTTTGATTGAGATAATGGCGAGAAAGAAGATCAGAGAGTATGATTCAAAGAGATTAGTGAAAGAGCATTATAAAAGGATTTCCGGTTCCGATTTAGCTATCAAATCTGCACAGGTATAATACCTATATATATATATATATATATATGTATGTATATTTATTACTATTTAGATTCTGTTATTGTTCAATCAATTTTGTTTGCCTGATATTTTTGATGTCGAAATTTGTAGTTAACTGGTTATTGATCACTATTGTATCATATGTAATAATGTCTGATGAAGTGTTTTTAAACTGATCTGTAATCAGTTTTGTGATTCATAGGATCTACGTATTTTGTTTGTCGTAATTTTGCAGTAACGGATTTAGTAATGTACTGATATTTTCGATCTCAAAATTTGACTGGTTACTAATTACCGTAGGATCATATATGATATATATATATATATTTATAATGTGAAATGAAGTGTTTTAAAGCTTATTCGTAATCAGTTTTGTGATGCATAAGATCTGTGCTTTAGGGGGGTGTTTGGATGTGATGTTGAACCGATCTGTAATTCTTTCATATTCAGATAGGGAACTTGCTGTTACAAAACAGATTATTTAAATGTATGTTAATATATCCAACTAGTTCTTACTTTAATCAACTAACTACTTAAAATTATAACCACTTAGAAAACGCACATTCATACATTCCAAGTGGTTAGAGCACACGATTGTTTTGTATGTAGGATTTATAATAGCTGGTATTCTTGATGGCTGTAATTTTGGCCAATTGTTGTTAGATATTGCCTAATATATGATGGCATGTGGATGTGAGAAATGGAACTTAATGGAGGAACTATTTGGTTCGATATGATCTCAAAAGGACTAATATATTAATGTTCATGATTATTAGCTAGAAGGGAACTTCACAAACTGCTAAAATATTCACTCATATGTGAGATGTGTATTACTGATAAATGAGAATTAATATTTGATGGTCAAGTAGTGTAGAAATTATAGCAATGATGGTGTAGTGTTGCCCTCATATATTAACTAGTATATGGCTCACATGATTCTTTGGTGAGATTGTTGATTAATGCTTTTTTTGAAACATTAGGTCACAGAATCAACCGACTTGACTGAGCTAATAGAGAAAGAACCATGGCTCTCTTCATCAAAATTGGTTGTTAAACCCGACATGTTGTTTGGAAAGCGTGGAAAGAGTGGGCTCATTGCTCTAAATCTTGATTTGGCCCAAGTTTCTGAATTTGTAAAGGCACGGCTTGGCAAAGAGGTAGTTACTGCTTTTATGTTTTATTTACATTACAACTCTCATGTATTTGGTTGGTGTATAAGTATTGTATTACTCCGTTATTTTCAGTAAAAAGAACACAAGCCTGACCTTGTGAGATTCAAGTGTACAACTCTCCAACTTCAACATTTTAGTTTCCGACGAAAAATCAATATTTTTTGTTAACCTTAATTATATGTGTTGGTTTTTGTGTGACACACATACATGCATATATTATTTATATCATTTCCAAGGCTTGCTCAACCTGTTCTGACCTACCAATTTTTACTGTTTTACATTTTTGGGACTATTGAATGTGCTTGTTAAGATATTTCCTCGACTTAATAGGTTGAGATGGGAGGATGCAAAGGACCCATAACCACATTCATCGTTGAGCCATTTGTTTCACACAACGAAGAGTTTTATATCAACATTGTATCTGAACGATTGGGATGTAGCCTTAGCTTTTCAGAATGTGGAGGAATTGATATCGAAGAGAATTGGGACAAGGTGCCCGGGTTTATTTTATTGCCTCTATGCTCTTAGTTTTATTTAAAATTCCAATTTTAACCCTATATTTTTGCTTCCTTCACATTTTTCCCAATTTACAGGTGAAGACAATTTTTTTGCCAACTGGAATGTCTTTGAATCAAGAGATATGTGCTCCGCTTGTTGCAACCCTTCCATTGGAGGTGAGCTTATTAAAACCAAAAAGAGTTAACACTATAAAAGAAAACTACAATTTGAGGGCGACCCTTGGATAAACCATCAGATACCTTCTAGAGGTGGCATTTGACCTATTTTATTGTGAATGGGTCGATCTGTATTATGTTTTATCTCCAGTATGTGAAACAGTTCAAATAAACTATAATATATTTACTTGATTTGAAATTAGTTAGGGGTGGCATATTGACCCCGTTTGACTTGTTTTTTTTAAGTCAAATGAGTCCAAATTTGCCCAAAGTGTATTATTAATAATTAAAACCTCCTAATTAATTGTATTTAAGTAAATAGATTATTATTGAAATAGTATGGTGTTTATAATCAAATTTGAAACGTAAATTATTCACAAAAGTTATTTTCCAGACAAAAAGGGTTTGGGCCAACCAGACCCATACAAAATCACCCGTTTGACCCGTTCACAACCTGTCTGACTCGCTTATTTTGCCACCTTGAAGGTTATTCACTTGTACGAACACAGAATATTTGCATATATGTAAGGGAAATGCATACAAAGAATTTCTTTCCCAATTGGCTAAACAAGCTAACATTCAACATATTAGTTTTATATGGGTAGCTAAAGCACAAAGTCACTCATGATTATTTATGCATTTGACACTTGGTCATTCTATCCTGCAGATCAAACCTGTAATTGAGGAGTTCATCAAATCCATATACTCTTTATTCATTGGTAAACTTACATATTTTTTTAATTTCTGTCAAAATTTCTGCTTCTATTACTTGCCTACACAAACCATCTTATAAATTCCGGCCGATAAGTGGTGATTGATCTTTTCATTTTTGCGTGTGTTCAGATCTGGACTTTACTTTCCTGGAAATGAACCCTTTCACCCTGATTGATGGAAAGCCATATCCTCTTGATATGAGAGGAGAGCTTGATGACACTGCAGCATTTAAGAACTTCAAAAAGTATGATTATTTTTTTCATATAATTAACACGTAGCAACCTTCTAGTCTCATGTTACATTCCTTCTAACTTCTAATCTCTCAGGTGGGGCAACATTGAGTTCCCATTGCCTTTTGGAAGAGTTATGAGTGCTACCGAAAGCTTTATTCATGGACTAGATGAAAAGGTACAGAACTACAGATTATGTAGCACTTTCCAATAATCCATTATAGGGGATGTCTGGGTTTGCTTTTTTGAACAAGTTACCTTGCTATCATGACTTTAAGCCACAACAGTCAGTTTTAAGTGTCTGGGTAAACAGATTCTCTTCTGATTACCTGAAAATTTAAGTTAAATAATCAGTTTCATACCACCTGCAACGAAACCGAGCATTATTTACTTTTTATTTTAACCCAAAGGCTAAAGCCTTTTACTCTCATGTCACAATACTACTCCTCTCATCTTTTTAACCAAAGTCTTCTTTTTGGCCTTTATATCTATTAATTCCATTAATAATCAGAAGTTACCAAACACTCAAACATCAGATCAACTTCAAATAACATAAGCATATCGAAACATTATATTGTTCAGGCTGATTTAGTACAACTGTACAACTGGTTATCTGATTCTACTTATTAAATAACTAGTATTACATATACCCCTGACTTAGGGGCATCTCAGTCAATACTTATGACTTATGATGTCCAAACCTTGTGAAATGGACTTTTAAACCCCCTGCATTTTTCAACCGAATTTATAAATGTCGGATTCAACTCGTACAATGTCACTGCATGATGAAATTAATTGATTTATCTGGAAACCTTGCAGACTAGTGCATCTTTGAAGTTCACAGTTCTTAATCCAAAGGGACGAATTTGGACTATGGTTGCAGGTGGCGGTGCCAGTGTCATATATGCCGATACGGTGTGTTTCCCGTCCTCATAATTTAATTTATGTAAAGCAATGCCAAAGTTTCTTGCTTATGAAATCATCATGTAAACCAGGTTGGAGATCTTGGTTATGCTTCTGAGCTTGGAAACTATGCAGAATACAGTGGAGCGCCAAACGAAGAGGAGGTTTTGCAGTATGCTCGAGTTGTCATTGATGTAAGTGATCTAATCTATGTTAAGTATCGGTTGTATATGAATACAACTTTTGAACTAGTCAATTGGGGCAATGTTTTATTTCTAACAAGTCAAACTGTCCAAACAAAAAACAGCTAACATGGAAACGGGTCATAAGTCACCCAACTCATATTTTGTAATGTATACAACCTATTAAATTGCTTTACAAAAAGTTAGATTATAAGTTCCATAATACTACATTTTTTGTAATTATATTGCACACAGAAACTAATTATAAAGCATTGGACAAAAAATGTTGTGGGTCAACCCAATCCACCTTGCCCATCCATTTTGCCCCTCAAATGTCATTCGCATCGTCATGTTAGAAAGGAGGCCGAATCATCATTATGATCATTCATGACCTTCTTGTCATCTCTTCTAACATATTGAAATTAGAGTTGGGAAAATGGCCAGTTCGTGTAATGAGTTGAATTGGATCAAGTTGTATGGGTCAATAGCAGGCAGGTCAGTTTGGGTTGAATGAAGTTTAAAAAATTTGAAACTTTTTATAAAGGGTCAGTGTGTCAAATATGGTTTTAAGTTCATACTATATCAACAAGACTAGTTTTTGATCAGAATGATTTAGGGGGTTTTTTATGCATTAAGAATACATGGATTACTTCTGACTTGTTTCCCATTTAAGCCGGTCTTTTCTTAATTAACTCGTTTGAACATAAGAGATAAAACGTTACCTGACTTGACCTTTTTGCAAGTAAATGGACCGAATTGCCACCTCTAGTTGAAACTGAAAATTAAGCTCTAATTTTTTATTCGTCTCTCTGATCCATTTCTTATTTAATATGTTATGCAGTGTGCAACTGCTGATCCTGACGGTCAAAAGAGAGCTCTTGTAGTAGGAGGTGGTATTGCTAACTTCACTGATGTTGCAGCCACATTCAATGGCATCATTCGTGCCATGAAGGAGAAGGTTAATTGCTTACTCATTTGCATATAATTGATCTCGAAAGTTAGTTTTCTTTCCAAAAATCTTGATGGATTTTCACACGTTATAGGAGTCTAAGTTGAAAGCTGCAAACATGCACATCTACGTCAGGAGAGGAGGTCCAAATTACCAAAGAGGGCTTGCAAAGATGCGTGAACTCGGGCAGGAAATCGGCATCCCAATTGAGGTACAGAATTATTTGTATCTTATTTTTTGACTATTAATGTCCTAAAAGTAAGGGTAAATTTGTGTAGATGGATTTGTCAATGTAGAATATATGTTCGATAACTTCGATCCTTGTTGATGGAATATTACCCTCTCTAATCCACTGGGTTTTGGCCAAAACTGTGCGAATGGTCATCAAGAAAAAATTAGTGGCCGTGTATGCAAAAGTTGGGTTTGGGGAGAAAAGTAAAAAAAATATGACAAAAACGCTTGGTGAAATGAAGTCTTTTAGTAAAGTAGCCTCCAAAGCATAAACAATCAAAAGATTGTTAAATACATATGTTTAGATGGCCGTGACTCGTGACAACCAAAGTCGAGGTTTAAAACTTTGTTATCGTGACAATCAGTCTAACTAGTGATAAACAGCACTCCTAATAATTAAGAAGTCACTAATAACTTCGACTTAAGTTCTTTTGAAGGTCACTGGGCTTGTCTATCACTTTGGGTTTGACCCGTTAGTAAAAGTTGTAAGTTTACTAATTACGAGTAATTCTTTTGCAGGTATATGGGCCTGAAGCAACAATGACAGGAATATGCAAACAAGCAATTGATTGCATCACTGCCTCTGCCTAAACTTAGACTAACCGTTGGGTTCCTCCACTTTTATGATTTGTCGCGTTTAAATGGAGGTGTTGTGATTGTTTGTTTTTGTTTCTTTATATCATTCTTCTGAACAATTCGTAGAAATTTGAAGTAAAAGAACATAATGCAGCTTGGTAATATTGAAAACATGGGTATACGTGTACTAGACTCGTAATCTGTTGAAACATTGTAATTTTGTCAAACAATCGTAAATCTATAAATCTTTTTTTTTATTTCTTTTCTGCTTTTGAAATTCTCGTCTCATATACATATAACAATGTACCAAATGTGTTGTTACACTGTAGTCAAAGAGAAGTCTTCTAGGAACTGGTTTTTCTGCGGGAATCTCCTGTCTTGCTCATATTCCCCTAGTAGGTCCGCCTCTTGATCCTCCTCGTCACTGTCGTTCTGTATCCTTCTCAGGAAATGCCGATGAGTGCTACCTATCGCACCGGATACCAATTTGGATTGCAAAAGTTAATAATCACAGTGCATAGGGACATTATGGCTTTAACACAGCATTCTCGCTAATCAAAACTTTTCAAAAAGGGTAAATGGGTGGGAACCCTCTGGTCCGTCTTGATACCCAGAACGTACACCCCATAGAAACACAAAACACAGAAGACATCTCATTTTTTTTTGTTTGGGTAAAACACACAAAAGACATCTCATTCATAAAACAGGAACATATATTCATGATGCAACCCATATTAATTGATTTAGTTTCTGGCATGTTTTACTAGTAAAAAATTAACCTCACTTCCAAAAAAAAAAGGCTAGGTTTTAATGGGTCATCAATCATCAAACATTAACATTTCATGATCTATCTGACCCCTTAGTTAACCCAAATCCAATTTAGATCCAGCCCAGCCAAGACCAGTTCATTTTGTTTCCCTTTTCAAACAAGCTAATCTTGTTTATCTATATACAAAAAAATGAATTGATGTCCCTAATTTATCCTTAGCATCTTTTTAACTATTTTGAACATCTACCCCTGATATAGTTATAATATACATCTATTAATTTACACCATTTATCCCTCTATTAATTTACACCATTTATCCTTTAACTCCTAAAATAACTACACTGCCCCTTTACATCAGTTATCTTTATATCAATTACCTACACTACCCCCGCCACCGTCGCCACCACCAGTCGCCTCCACCACCACACCGCCGTCACCACTTTCGCCATCGCATTGCGGGAGCATTTATCTAGTTATTGACAAAATCAAAGACAAGACCAACTCAATGTGTTCGTTCAATATTTATTTATTTAATTTTTCGTTCAATATTTGGTTTCACTTTTCCATATTCATTCTAATCCGGTGAAGGCTGAAACTGTAGCAATTAACCCAGTTTCCCGAAAAATGAATCAAGAAGTACGCCTAGGTTTCAAGCTTTTGTGAGAGCTAAAAGGAAATTTTAAAATGGGCGTTTTGTTATCTAAGGTGTATTTAATTTCTAGGCTGTTCTTTGTATATATTTATAGCATATACAAAACTATATAACTTTTAAAGAATTTGGGAGTTAAAGACACTGCTGGAAGCATGGCCTTTCATACCACAACTTAGTAAGCATGAACCTGTTTTAACATTTATTTTTTTTCTTTTTTGATAATCATGGGTGTCCTACAGGCTTTACGAGAAAATTATGGCTTCATGGATAATATTACTTCAGGATACATTGTGTATAGTGATGAAAGGAATAGTGTACATGTTTTAGACTAATTGTTTCATAATTGTGTTATGCAGAAATTGGCATATATCATATTGGTTAGACTTGAGTTTTTTCTAACAGGAACGTGACCCAACTATATCAGAAAAAAGCCATAATATTGTTGACAAAAGGAAATTCGGTACAAACGGTATAGTACCGAAAATATCGCTACCGGAATCTGTATTGATATTAATGTATTCGGTTCGGGATCGGTAATTGGATTCTAGTAAAATCGATTTCGGTATTCTTCAGTTTCGTGGTATAGTTCGTCGGTGCCATACCGAAACCATCCTAATTTAAAAATGCGAATACTTGTTTTTATTTTTCTACATCGATCTGGCCCAGTTACAAACAATCATAAGTTAGCAAAACCAATAAGATTTTGACCAAATGACAACTTTTTGACCAACTATAACAAAACCAATAAAAAATTAGTACTACAAAACAGAACCTCTTACTTCTTCCAATATTTTAAACCCACATTATAAAATATTTTAACTAAGTGGTATAATTAATGATTGAATAATAAAGAGAATGGAGCTTAGAGAATATTATGCTTTCCCAATGCGACAAAAATACCTCTGGGTTCACATTTCAATGTTTGAGCACATTAATGCAAATACTAATATAGGTTTTGAATCTATATTTAAATGTTTAGCTAAATTTAAACTTAACTTTTTACTGAGTAGATTTTTTACGGTGTTTTATAAACAAACTTTGTATTTGTAAAGATTTTGGCTAGAAATATTGTATCGGGTGAACGTCTTCTTTTCCTTTTATATTAATCTTAGTATGGTAACACGTAGTGACGAATTTAAAAAAATTGTCCTTTTAATACATGTATCCAGTGTGCACTCTCTGTATTTACATATTTTTTTTTTTAAATCGAAAAATTAACATTGATATTTACATGATAATTATTTTCTAAAAGATTTAATTTTATGTACTATGTGTTAACATGGCTTTTAAGGCTATAGTTAGCAAAATCTGTCAAGTTAATATCGTGTTTTAGTTTAAGGAAATATTATGCTAAAGTTTAGAAAGCCAAAATCACCTTTAACATACCGTACGAGGAGTTATTTTTAGTGTTTGTATTTGAGGAGTATCATATTAGCTTTAAGCTTTTAGAATCTTTTTACAACCATTTGTCACGGCTTGGGAAATCAAAACGTGTGGTTTTTGTCATTTTATATTTTTATTATATGTTGATTTCTTGGATTTTTATGATAATTTTCAACCCTGTCATTGAATTATCTTAAATAATTTCAATTTCTTTGACTTACTCATCACAATATGTTAAAGTTCTTGATGCAACACCAGTTTTTGTCATACTAAATATTGTTTGTACGATTTTTCTAATGAGAGCCTTGTCGAATTGTCACTAATACATTATTATGTGCATTAAATGGTTAATATATCCCGATAAGATATTTTTGGATTCCATGTTTTCAATTTAAAGTACAACACATAATTACAATTCGTTTATTTAACAACGAAATAAACTTTTTGATATAGTTAACGTTAACCATGGAAGATGTTTTGTGGGATAAATAATCGAACAAAATTATGTAAAACTTTTTACATTTTTAAGAAGACGATATATATGGGGCAATATGGATGTATGTATTTTAAAAAAAAATAAATAAATAAAAAATTTATGTATGTATGTATAATTCTTATGCACACGTTATCCGACAACAGAATAAAAACCTCTATGACTATAGTAGTTTATCTAGGTTAAAAAGTTCACAAAGACAAAACAATTCTTTTTATCCCACCAACACTGCCTGCGCATTTTAGCACTCTAACCCCCATCTTTGAAAATATTCCTTGTATAAAATATTAAATATTCCTTATTTTAACTATTTTTTTTTATAATTAAATCATGATTTTTTTTTTTTTGTGAAGTAAAAAACATATAGGGGGGTAGCTTGTCACCATACTGGGTGAAGTGTGCCCACTTGCTCTGCCAGTTGCCACTGATTGTAGGTTCTTTCTTCACTTCATTCGCTGTCTCCCATGCCCTACCTACATAGTACATACAACACCATCTTTTTTTTTTCTTTTCATTAAGATTTTCTTTCATTAGATTACATGGATACGACGAGTTATTTTTAACTCAGATGTAGCAGTCTAACTAAATTTTTTTTTTCTCGTGACCGGTCTTGCAATTTCTCTGGTCATTGCAAGATATTTGTTAAAGGACATGATTTGAACACGAAGCCTTTGTAAGAAAACATGACTCCTTATCATTAGATCACATTGTAATTTTTTTATTTATTTTTTATTTTTTAATGTAGATTGACTAAAAACTTAGACATAGACATATTATCTAAAAACTCATTTGAGAAAGATTCTTGATCTGGCTCCGTTCCATACTCCATAGTCTTTCCACGAATGATAAATGGAAATAAAAAATATTTTGCATGTAAAATATAATAGTTATAGTTAGGCCAATAGGAGTGGGGGCTTCCCCCTAGACGCCCATCTCCCCCTTTTTCTTTTTTATTTTTTATTTTTTAATTCAAATATTTATATTTATTAAATTTGTGTGTGAGTAAAAAAATTTGGAACGCTCGTTCTAAATGGGAAGTGACACAGATTTTAAGAGTAAAGAACGCCCCTCGGGGTGGCTTTCCGGGGCGTTCCGGAGCCAAAAAGTGCAAAAAAACGCCCCCACTCCGGATGGTTTAAGTGATCTAACTTGTCATTCAAAGAAAAATATATATAAACAATATTTTACAAGAAACTAATAAAGTAATGTATCCAAAAATACTAAAAATCATGCTATTAAAAAA
>JAOEHQ010044554.1:0-11986 GCA_025447715.1 Asclepias incarnata
CACCTTCTAAACGATTAGGACCAACACTTAATAATATATAAGTGTTACAAAAAAAACACACAAAAGTGAGACACAAATTCTCACAAACTAATAGTATACTAATACTAATGTTATACAATTTTTAAGAAATTATTATACGGATGCTATCCCTTGGTATTTTACCCTTATATATCACATTTAATTTTCTTAATACATTATAATAGTTATGATAAATTACCAAATTTTAAAATTTTCTGTCAAACCAAATTTCCCAAATTATGTGGACGGCTACGTGTTGATTATATCCCATCTCTTATATAAATAAAGCAGCATTGTTTCTAGAAATTTTTTTTTAAAAAAATCCGACGTGGCCTGCTCAGCCCCTTTCTTGGATGAGTTTCTAGAAGTTTGTGACGTCATAATCTAATTTTCCCTAATTTGCTTGGATGAACGCTGGCATTCAAACATCCATTTTTCTACATTCCTTTTTTTTTTTGAACAATCTTCCATGTCTGTTCTTTTTTCCCCAATCAATCTTCCATCTCTTTTTTTCAAGGATTTTCCCTAATATAAGGGATTTCATTCCGTTTATACAGCCGCATAAAGAAGAAAAAAAAACCCTAAAAGCTCTTTTGTCTATTTGATTCTCATTAGTTAACAACAAACAATGATAATAATAATAAAACCCTTTTTGAAAAAAGAAGAAATTGTGTGGGCTTACAGTGATTTTCCAATTCTGATTGGAAATTGATTTCCTAATCAATTTTCCATATTGCTTATATATATATATATTATGTTTTTAGGTTAATTGTTATTCAAAATTGGTGCATCACACTTTACATACAAGGTGTTTGAGGGAACACAATGAATGGGAACAGCGTCTCCTCTACCAGGCAATGTTATATTGTGTCATACAAGGTAATGCTTTCTAATACTTCCATTATACATGATCGATTGTCCATCTTATATATATATATATGTTCAATTTTTTAGATTTATTGTTATTCAAAATTAGTGCATCACAGTTTGCATACAAGGTGCTCGATAAAACTCCCTTACTCCCATACATGGGAACAGGCCTGCTACCAGGTAATTTTATATAAAACTTTTGTTTCATGCTAATTGAGTTAAATAATCCTATTAGTGGCGGCATTCATGCTCTCTTCGAAAATCAGATGACGATGAGAGGATAACTTGAAATTTTGCGACCCATGGGCCTCTTTAGGAGCATAAATGCGCTGTTCTAATCGGTATCTTTTTTACTAACAGGATCTTGCTGGGACCATAAATCCGATGACAGGTTTATTATTGATTATATTTGCTTAATTAATGAAATCAACATGCTCAGAAATTTACAATATTGATACTATGAGTTGCATTGTGTTTGTTTTTGAATTGATAATTAAGTTTATGAACATTCCTGAAGTCAATTTTTTGTTGCAAACTTAATGCTTATTATTGTGTTATGAGAAACAGCTAACTAAAGAATACGTGGATTTGGGAATAAGTTTTGGAAATGTACATGCAGAATAATGTTTGAAAGATTTTTGACAATGAAACTTTACAGTCGAGACTTGAGATGTTTGGATGAGTTTTAGTGATTAGATAATTAATCAGGCCCTAATAGTTTTTAATTATACTTATTGGTTTATTTTATACCAAGATTATTGCTTCCAACTTTTATTCTAAACAAAGATTGGAGAAAGGTCAAGCCCCTAAAAGTAATTCATTGTATTTTAATTGTCCCCTGAACTTTGTTGTATGCAGGAATTTTGCTTACAAATTGTTTGATTACCGTTTGTGTTTGTACTGTTGATGGATAATAACTTTGACGTTTATAATGAGATACATTTGCAACTTACAAGGTGCAGAGCATTACAGATGATGATGGACATCCATATGATTTCTATGTAGTGTACAATGTTTCATACAAGGTTCCAGTCCTCTACTTTCGTGCATACAGTAGCGGTGCGGTAAGTTGATTCATATCCATACATAAGTTACATTTGACATGTTGCATTACATTAGGTGCAATGAAAACCCTTTGTTGGGTTTTTTAATCAATTCCTAAGTGTTAAGCTCTTTATTGCTTCGTTTTGTTTCCCTCTTTTGGATCTTTCTGGAAACTAAAGTATTCTTTTAAAATCAATATTAACTTTTTCAAAAGGCCCAGGTTAGTCATAATATTTTTATAGTGCATGTGTATCAAGTTATTCCTTTTTTTTTTTTTTTCATTCATTAGTTGCCCATATATCAAATGCTACTTAGGTCGTTCATGAGTTAAAACATTATTCATTTTCAAAGATGGCGGGGATTCGAGATTTTGTTAGATGTAATAAGTTGTGTGATATATTGATGTTGTATATGAGAAACAAATACTATGACCCTTAGATGGATAGACGTTGTATGCATGGCCTAGAAACGGATATCATTTCTTCTAGCTTAGTACATAGTGAGTGGATGTTGCCAAATATGTCATATATCAAGGTGTTCATTTAATATATTTGACTTATGGAATTTTTTTAGATCATGTCTCAATATATTTATTGGTTTTACTCGTAATGTTTTTCTTTTGTTTGGTCAAAGCACACAGGGGGATGGAAGAGCTAAGAGCAATATGAAATACCATAACACAAGCTTTCATCCAAGGTCTTTTAATTAATCTATTTTGAAATTTTTGATAGCTTGGTGTTTAACAGTCATAGTGTTTGAGGAAGAGGAGACAGAAGCCACATAAATATTGGTTTGGGCCCTTCCTTATGAACTAAATTTTCGTTGTAATGAATATTTTAGGTGAATGGACTAAACACCGTTACTTTATTATTCTCATGTTGTTCTTTGAAACTTATGTAATCACACTAATATCAACACCTATAACCATTTTTATTAATTACAAGTATCACTTTTTGTATATTATTGAATTCGATGCTTAATAATGTTAATATCAATGTTTGCATTGTATAAATATTTTATTTTATTTATAATAAAAACTATTTTTAACTGCCCGGGTTGAACCCGGGTTGATTAGCTAGTTTATATAACAAGCAAATAACTTAAAAAATTATAATAATGATTATGAACAATTATTAACTTATCCAACACAACTGTCTCAATTATAATAATTTTTTTTATAAATAATGTCATACAAAACACATGTATTTCTTTTGGTTTTGGTCGCATTGCAAGTGTATTCCATTACACACAACCCATGAGTTTGTTCCTACGGTAATGCAACAACACGGTATCACCACACTTAACAACCGTTTTTTACGAGGTATCATCACACTTCACGACGGTTTTTTATCGGATCCCGTCGAATTGTACGGGTACCTTACTAGTCTCAAAATATATATAAAACCCTTTCACAAACCCACCCAAACCACCTGGGTTATAATTTCTACTTCCAACACACACACACACACACCACACACATTCACACACACTCACACACAGAGTCATGGGAAAGGGGAAACAAAGAAAAGGGAAACAAGAAGCAGAGCTATTAAGCACATTAGATGACTTCACAAGCAAAGAAAACTGGGATAAGTTCTTCAGTATAAAAGGCACTGATGACCCTTTTGAATGGTACGCCGAGTGGCCTCAGCTCCATCAGCTACTCGTTTCGGAAATCGGTGAAACTACTGCTAATCCGGTATCAGAGGTTCAGATTCTGGTACCTGGGTGTGGGAATTCAAGGCTTTCTGAACAATTATATGATGCAGGGTTTATGAGTATTACTAATATTGATTTTTCTAAAGTTGTCATTGGTGATATGTTGAAAAGGAATGTCAGGTCTCGCCCTTGTATGCGTTGGAGGGTTATGGATATGACTGCTATGCAGGTATTTTTGTTTTCCTCAAACTTTTTTTTTTAATGTAATTTTTGTTAGGGCGTAGTATTTTAAAATGCAAGAAACTTTACACGTTTTGTCATACTGGGTATCCAACGTTAATTCTGTGTATCGTATGTAAGTAACTTGTTATTTTGATCATTTGATGTAACATTTTTACTTGCACCAATCAAAAACTTGCATCGTGGCAGCTCATATGGTTTGCCATGTATACACTTTTACATGATTCGATCAAAATAGCAAGTTACTTACATATAATGCACATGATTAAAGTTGGATACCCACTATGACAAAACATGTAAAGTTACTTACATTTTGAAGTACTAAACCCTTTTTGTTAAGAATAAAAAGGATGATCGATCCATTATGGGTTACTTACCGACCTGTACCACTATTGTCCAATGGGGCCGGGATTTCCTGACTTGCTGTATATCTTGCACCACTAGGCAGAAACTTGTTATCTATTGCATTATTATCACTTGAGTTAACATTTGTCACACACACACGCGCACACACAAAATGTTTACAGAGTGCTTTACAGTAGCGTTATCGTGTATCGAGAAACCAATATTGTGAGGAAGATTGTAACTGCAGTGAGTTTTTAGTGTTGTTTTATATGGGGAAACCAAGATTGCGGCGACGTTCATTTTGTATATTTAGAATAAGAGGTTTATAAAAACATAATTATGGCTATTAGATTATAGTGATATTGGATTTCTATTGGAGGTGGATGCCGATATGAAATAACATGTTAATATTTGACTAAACCATCTTAAAGGTGAAATAGCATTATCGCCTTGTAATGCTTGCTGAAATCACAAGACAGTAAGTTAGGCTCCCCTGTGAATATGAATGGATTTGGAAATGTGTTTGTATGTGGAAAGCACTAGAGCTATTTAGATGATGAGGTTACTTTCTTTCTATTCGGTTTATATTGAATGTTTCACGTGTTGGTGTTTTTTTTGGGCTTGTTGCTCTTCACCAATCTAAAATATCGTCACTAATCTAAAATATCAATTTATTCTATTAATTTGTTACTGATAAAGTACGTTGATAAGTAAATCATGATACAAATAAATTGTAGATGAATTCTATAAAATATCTTGAATTACAAAAAACCCTTACACGCAAGTCTAAAAAAGGGATCATTGAAGATATATTTAAGAAGTCCATATTTAACTGCATGACATGTTATGCTAATAGGAGTTTCGCTCCTTTAAAGGATAAACATATAAGGTTTCCCCTGTTCAGGTTACCCATGGAGGGCAAGTCTTTGACTTTAAATAAATGCGGCCTAACCGGGATATCCCTGTTACCGTTTACGAATCCTTTCCCCAGCCACCCATAAGATGTTTATCTAGTGAGATTCGAACCCGAGACTTCTTGTGAGGACATCAGGATGTCTGACCACTAGGGCACCTTGGTGGTGGTTTCACTCTCTAAGGCAATCCGGTTCTTTAATATCTTTTTTTTTTTTTACTTTTATCAGCACTCTTGTCTCTGATTGCTGCTGTTTCCAGTTTGCAGATAAGTCTTTTGATGTTGTTCTTGATAAGGGAGGATTAGATGCTTTAATGGAGCCTGCGCTTGGCCCTATGCTAGGGAATCAATATGTATCAGAGGTCTCTTGGAGTCTATTTTAAGTATAGCTTGCAAATAATATATTTTCTTTGTTGTGTGTTCCTCAAAAGCCGATGTTACCTAATTGATATTATGTGAATGAACGCTCGGGTTTTTAATGCCAGGTAAAGAGAGTACTGAAAGAAGGGGGGAAGTTTATATGTCTAACTCTTGCAGAATCTCATGTTTTAGGTATCGTTTCACATAGATTCCGTTTTTGAGTTGGATTTTGCAATTCTTAAATTTACACCTGTTCATTGAGATTTTTTTTTTTTTTATCACTGGAGAAATTTGAAATGCTTTTATCACTTTGTGGTCTTAGTTATGACACATCAATTTCTATGTCTCCTTTTAGGCATGTTTTTCCCTAAGTTCCGGTATGGGTGGAAGATCAGTATTCATGTATTGCCTCAAAAACCATCTAAAAGGTCAGATTTAAGAACTTTTATGGTGGTTGCTGAGAAAGCTAGTCCCACTATTCTGCAGACGGTATTGATGTCTTTCGATCGTGATACACTTGGTAGTGGTGATCAGGTACAGAGATCTCTTGTCTTCACATATGACTATATGAGTATATTTTGTTATAATATTTGACATTAAAATACTCCATATATTTATAGGCTCGTGGAATGTTTGAAGCACTTGAAACTGAGAACAAAGTTCGAACAAAGTGGTTCAGTGGTATTGATATATTGTACTCACTTGAAGACCTAAAAATAGGAGTCAAAGGGGATCTTTCAGAACTTAGTCCTGGTCTTAGGATACAACTCACTTTAGGGGAACCTGGGCAGTCTCGCTTCTGCTACAAAACTGTACTTCTAGATGCTCAGCAAAACTCCAATGATTTTTTATATTATTGCGGTGTTTTTCTTGTGCCCAAGGTCAGTCTTTCATCTTACATTCTTATACTTTGTATCTATAGTTGAAAACACCATAATTATGGTAATTCTTGATTGATGACTTATAAAAGCTTATTCTTTTTCTTCCGCATTATTGTTCTTATTGCATTTATTTGTAGCTTGGGCTCTCACCAATTTAATAAAGCAAGCAATTCGTTCTGTAGTTTTTATTATGAAATTGGTAACTATATTATAGATTTCAGACTCGGGCTCAAGAATGGCTCTACGCTTCAGAAGAAGGGCAATGGATGATTGTTGACAGTTCAAAGTCAGCTCGGTTGATAATGGTAGCTATTTTTCATAATGCAACCACACAACTCGTCTCTAAGCTCACCATTGACTTGGACGACTCAAATTAACTTTTATCCGTTCATTTCAGGTTTTCTTAGATTCCAGCCATACTGGTACAACCAGTGAGGAAATACAAGCAAGTATTTGTAGTATGATGAATTTTTATGTCACAAGTCTATCCATGCCTATTAACTGAACACAGTGGATTTTTTTTTTCTTTCTTTCTTTCCAGGAGGATCTTTCTCCTCTTGTTAAACAACTAGCACCTGCTAAAATCAAGGATGCAACTCAAATTCCGTATGTTGTTTTAGCAGTATCTAAAATATTTGCCAATGATTGATCTTTAAATTTTACTTTAAAGATGTGTAATATGATATGTGTTTGTCTGGATGAAATTTTGTTTAGATTCATGGCAGCAAGTGATGGGATCAAGGAGAGGAAAGTTGTTCACCAGGTATTGGTCTTCTGTAAATGGTCCATTTTAGAGTCTTATGGTACTTAAAGATGATATTTCTTGTGCTGAGTCATGATTTTTTGTTTTGTTCAATTGTTTGTAGGTCACATCTCCGTTGACTGGTGAAATAATTGTCGATGACGTG
The DNA here is from genome assembly GCA_025447715.1 of Asclepias incarnata. Taxonomy (NCBI): domain Eukaryota; kingdom Viridiplantae; phylum Streptophyta; class Magnoliopsida; order Gentianales; family Apocynaceae; genus Asclepias; species Asclepias incarnata. The sequence continues at coordinate 7,239 of JAOEHQ010044554.1, forward strand.
GTATACGAAAAAGTTGACAGTGAACTTGGTCAAATATTTTTGTCGAAGGACCTTATATATCGCCGGCTAACTTTTGAAAGATCAGAAGGCTTGATACAGTCTGAAGGTTTGCTAACAAGTGATGGGTCTCAACAAACTGTTTCTGACAAAGGAAATAATAAGTCAGGTTCTTCAAAATCAAAGAAGAAAGGAACCCAGAAGATCGATTCTAACGTGTCATTAGCAGCAGATGGTTGGCATTGTTTTCTTTTTCTTTTTAGCTATGATTTGGTTTGGCTCTAATTTTACGCTATCTAACAGATGCAAGCAATGATTTGAGTGTCGATCATGGCTATTTAGCTAGCTCTTATCATTCAGGGATTATATCTGGATTTATGCTGATCTCTTCATACCTGGATAGAATGGCATCATCTGGAAGACTGGTAATTAATTTTGCATTTACCTTATTTTGATTGAAGTATTTTGTTTATGTTCCTATGCATGTACATTACTCCATCTCTTATTTTTGTAGCTAGATATAAATGTTAGTTGCCTTAGTTCTTCATACTCTTTGGGTAATTCTGATCCTTGTTCTTTTGTCATCTTGTTTAATTTTAGAGTAAAACATTAGGTGGTTGATTACTTATGTTTTATCCCAAATCGGTTGAATACAAACATTTAGCCAAAAGGGGAACCGGTCATATGGATGGAACAGGTTGGAAGTTGGCCTAAGTCTTATATAATGCTTTCAATCTCCTAAGCAGTTTTATTTAAATGATTAGATTATTAGTGTATCATTCCTTTATGTAATCATAATTATTGCATTATTATACATTAAAATATGGACAAAAAGGTTTTTGCGGGCCAACTCCCCTTGCTAAGAATGACCTATTTTTATCAGAAACTTTCTTGACCTGTAACTGAGTCCGCATCCTGCCACTTCCATTGTTTACGTCTGTGAGCAAATGAGAAGGGAAGTATTGCTTCCTGTTTCAGAAATATGTCCAAGGGTAGATAATTGTCGTCCTGTATCACATTTGGACTTTTGGAGTCATTTTACTGTTGATGACCTTGCATCCTTCCATCTATAGCTAAAAAATTTCTACTTTTCAGGTTAGGGCAGTTGTAATTGGTCTTGGTGCTGGGCTACTTCCTATGTTTCTCCATGGATGTATTCCATTTCTACAAGTTGAGGTAATATGGAAGTTTAGGGTTAATCGCTTGTTCAAAAGAAAAAAAGGACCCAGGATATAACTTTTTCAACTGGTACTTTAGGCCGCAGAGTTTGATCCAGTAGTTGTAGAACTTGCAAGGGACTATTTTGGTTTCAGAGAAGATGAACGCTTAAAGGTAATTCATCAGTTATCACCTATTTATTCAGTTGTCTATGTTGGATATTGTTTTCTGTCATTATTCCATGATTATAGACAGTAATCAGCTTTGATTTTTTGGTGAACATATCAGGTACATGTCACTGATGGGATCAAGTTTGTGGGAGATGTTGCTACTGGTAAAGCAGCTGATGAAGGCAATGACAAATTAGACATACTTATAGTAGATGTGGACTCTCCAGACTCGAGGTTGATGTAGCTCTTTAAAAGAAAACTCTGCGTTGGATTATAATCTCTCTTTGTCGTTTTGTTGTTTGTGTATGCTCTGAAGTTATCTTCCACTTCTTTTTGTGTAGTTCTGGAATGACCTGTCCTGCTGCAGACTTTGTTGAGGAGTCTTTTCTCAAAACTGTTAAAGGTTCTCTGTCCGAGGAAGGACTCTTTGTTATTAATCTGGTATCTCGATCACAAGCCATCAAAGAAATGGTTATATCAAGAATGAAAGTGGTAAGAACCCATTTAGACTCATCATTTTCACTTGACATTGCAATCTAGCAGTTCATTCTTAATGGCTTTATTTGTGGAGGTGGTAAAATGGGTGGATTAGGTTACAAGTCATGATAGGTTTTGATCAGAAACAGGACATACTTTTATTATGGGTTGAAATGTGCAGGGGTTGGGTCTATACACAAGCACTTCTTTGTCCTATTTAAAGAGATTGTGGTAAAAGTGTTTGGATGGCAGGGACACCTTAACCCTGTGTACCACATTGGTACCCATGTCTCCCACCTTGCAAGAGATTCATCCCTTTAAATCACTTTCCCACATAACCCAACATGTATATGTTCTTTCCGAGGATACCCGGGTCTATTGTGGTAACCTCATTTGCATGTGGGCCATGGGATCGTAAGTGGCAGGTGGCCATTTGATCTAAGTGTTCTATTTAAAGAGATTTGTAAATAGTTAATTTGGTAGTTATCATTTACAAAGACATAGTTTATTTGGTAGTTATCATTTACAAAGACTATCTTACTTGAGTAATAATCTAGTTCAATCTTGATTTAATGATTAATGACGCTATATACATTTTGGATGATGGTGTTTTTTGATCAGTTTGACCCGTTTTCATTAGTTTACCCATTGATATGTTGGAGAAAAAAGATATAATCCAAATGGGTGAAGTTGTCGCCCACAAATATTTATTGACCTGACCAACTTTCTTTGACCAAGAAAAGGATGATAACTTGATTATGTATACAACGGGACTGATTCTTTAACATCAATCTATTTATCGTTTCCCTTTTCTTCTTTAGGTGTTTGGCAAACTTTTCTCCCTTCAGCTTGAAGAGGATGTCAATGAAGTTATCTTTGCGCTTAACTTAGAGGACAATACAGATTCTTCTTCACCCGATGCTTATAATCAACTTGAGAAACTATTAAATGTCAAACACCCTGAGATGAAGAAAATCATAATAGATTCTGCAAAGAAGATTAAACCTCTGGATGGTTGATACCCGCCACTCTGTTTTACAAGATCTTGCAACCTGCCTATGCATCAAACCGGTTGCTTATACTTCTATGGATTATATTTAGATCATTCATCCAGCATTCGGGTCATGTGAAAGTTTTTAAGGCTTGTACACAAATTTTCTTTAATAGTGATTGGCTGTACCATATTATGATCTTGTCATGTCTTAATCTACTTATTGAACTCATTTGTACACATATTTTATTTTTCACTACCGTGCCAATTGTTTGCTCGATATACAATGACCGTTCTTCACATAACAATTGATTTCGTGAATGGTTTACGAATTTTATAATGTCCCCTTTTGCCTTTGGGTAGCGAAAAATCTACATCTTTTAGCCATCCACAACAAATGTATAAATTATATTACATAGTGTACAACTGTATAAAGCATGTGATGGCCTCCCACTTATAAACACTTATAAACAGGACAAGTAATACTCAAAACTGAATTATCACAAAAACAACAAGTGCTTGCAAGCTACAGTTTCACCACCAGCAAGACGTGTTGAGCATAATCCTAATTCCGAGATCTCGATACAGACTACACCACGAGATAAACAGAACTAGTTGCCAAGTTCACCTCTCAAATCTCTGCCAAAATATGAGATAGCAATGGACAATATAACCCACTATTGTGGAGAATAAAAATAGAGAAATTCAACTGCCTTTTTGTTTCTCAATTTTCGATACATAATAGCCATAAAGAAAATAACTACCCATGACTCACGTTCCTACACTTACGGATACTCTAGAAACTACTTGATTAAATCCAACACTAGGAAAACAGTAAATAAAACTTACTAAAGTTACTACATAAGTAAAAATACTAAACAGATTATAATGCTTAGAAAACGTGAGCCTTGATCTAGAGGTGCAAATATAAGTTAACCGGTTCGGTTAATTTTTTTAATAACCGAAACCGGTTATTTTTATAAAAAAAAAACCGGTTAAGGTTAACCGGTACCGGTTAATAACCGGTTAATATGTTTTAAAACTCTAACTGATGAAACCGGTTTCGGTTTATACCAACCGGTTAACCGCACCGGTTAACCTATTCCGGTTTTTTTTTTAACCGGACACCAATACCACTCATATTATATCCCCAACACTGATATTATATCCCCAAAATGACAAAGATGAGAGGTGATAAAGAATTCCGCCACCAACCTTCAAAGGAGATCCAACCTTATATTTGCACTCATATTAATACATTTTGTACGTTTTCGCATCATCATCTCCTTTATCAACACCAACCTTCCTTTGAAGATCCAACCTTCCTTTCAAGATCCAGAAGCCACCGACCTTCCAAAAAGCACCGCCACCAACCTTCCTTTGAAGATCCAGAAGCCGCTTTTTCTTTAAAGGAGATGATGATGACCGAGGCAGCGATGATATATTCCTTTGAAGATCCAGTTTCCGGTGATGGTTTATATATTAGTATACATATATGTATTATGTTATACATATTATAAGTTTCCGGTGATGGTATATATATTAGTTTCCGGTGATGGTATATATATGTATTATGAGTGTTCTTGGTTGCTTACTTCTATGATTCTAGATGTGAATGTGTATATAAATATATTAGTATACATGCTCTGTTTCTATGTTTTTGGGAATAAACCGGTTAACCGGTTTTGTTTAAAAAAAAAACCGGTTACCGGTTACCCGGTTAATAACCGGTTATGATGTTAGAAACTTGTATTCGATTTGGAACCGGCGGTTTCTAGTAACCGTTATTCGGTTTTTACTATTCCGGGTATTAACCGGTTACGGTTTTCGGTTACGAAACGGTTCGGTTCGGTTAACCGGTTATTTTGTGCACCTCTAGTATGGGGGGTAGTCATGACACCACCCTACGTTAAGGTCACGATTGATTGAGTATGCCGGGTGGTTTGGACCGATCA
>JAOEHQ010044565.1:0-11984 GCA_025447715.1 Asclepias incarnata
TGGACTTCCTATATAGCCTCCTTTTCTGTATATAACTTTGAAATCTTTTTAGTAATGATTCAAAATATTCCTTTGTATTCTTTCTGTCGACAACATTTAGTAATGATCACGGTTCATCTGTTTCACATGTCTCACAGTAAAGAATAATACTTTCAAAGTTTCACATGTCTCACAGTATTAAATAAACATAATACTTTCATTTTTAAAAAAAATATTATTTTTGACCGAAATCGATTCTAATAAAATTTATATCGAAACGTAGATAAAAAAGAGCACATCACAACGGTATATTTAAAATTTTATAAAATATTATATTTAAAAAGTTATATAAGAAAAACTAAGATATATTAATAACTAATGTTATTGAATTAAATATCAATTTTGTATTTTGATTATGGGGAAGAAAACGAAAAAATAAACTGACCGAACCCACTATTATTTTAAAGAAATGAGTTGATACACTAAAGTTAAAAAAATATTCTATTTGGGCCCACTATTTTTTAAGATTCATACACCCCATTAATTATGGGGTGTATGAATCTTGCACCACTTTTTTTTAATCTGGAACGGATCTAACTCACCGGAACAGCGAACTGAATTCTACCAGAATGTGTTTTCAAGCGATTAACTTGATTAATACATGAAATCAGGTACGCCTATTATCACGAACTGGATCGCGATCCACCTTGGTTCGGTAGTACTTTGTACCATGATTTGGTACGCGCATTCTGGTACGTGGATCATGGGGTTCCTGTGACTATGCATATGATTATATAATTAGTTTGCGAGTTGTAGAGTACATATGCTTGTTTTTTAATGACTTATTTTGTTATTTGATGCACAATAACTAATCTTTTTCGGTCTTGATTTTGCAGTTGGTGAAAACAAAATGGCCAAAGGTGGATTTAACCAAGAACATGAATTCTATAAGCTCATTTATTTGCATTCTTTTTTAGTATTTGTTTAGCTATAGCAAATATTGTATATAATTTCAAAACAATTAGTGTGTTTTTTGATTGTAGATTTCCGGTAGGTGCTAATTATTTGGCCTTTTGTTGTCCATATTTCACTGGCCAATATCATTTTTGATACTACACACAAATGGATATATGCTTCTTTTCCCTTTAATTTGTTTAGTTAATAGACGTTTTACAGTTTTTATAATAAAATCATAACTTACATTGTTTCCATCGTATCAATGGCTAAACTACTTATTTATATGATCCTCTGTGTTATAAAACATCCCTCTACGGCTCTATCCATCATGTAGCTTCATTTCATGAAAAACTCCATGAAGTCTTAGCCAAGATTTGAACCCCCGACTTCATGAGCCTATTGAATATCCAAAATACCCTTAATAAATTAATTTATAACATATGTCCCTTAACTCTTAAATTAACTACACTACCCCCTTATACATCAGTAACCTACAATACTTGCCGCCGCCACCACCACCCTTCACCGCTACCACCTCGCCGCCGCTACCCCCCGCCGTTGCTACCACCATCAACTCCGCATCGTGCGGGCATCCATCTAGTATCCACAACAAAGCACGTCAATTTTATATATTTTTATGCTAATTATTGTATCAGTCATTTGTTTGAGCTATCTCTGTAGAACACGGTAAAAGAAATCCTTGTAGATATCTTACTATACTACTAAAGGAGAAGTAGTGATGACATAAAAAAAGCTTAGATGTCAGCCATCTAGGCTAGCCAACAATGTTTTTCTTATGTCATCATGATGTCATGATCCACTAACCAAAAATATAATTAATTAGTATTAAATACTACTAAAGAGATGTGAATTGATGGTTATAAAACATATTATTTATAATTTGGTTACAAAAATAAATACATTTTACTCAAATGTTAAGCATTTCACTTTATCGGATATACTGGAAACAAATTTATTCAAATTATATATTATATATACTATATTAAATATGATCAAAGTGAATAGTAATTGTGGAGCCCAACACCAAAATTTTCTTTTTTAACCTTTTGTTTTTTTTTTTTTTCAACTTATTTTTTTTATATATCTTTTGTGTTAATTTTTTTATGTTTCATTTTTAAGTTTCTTGTTAACACTTAACATTTTGTTTCTATGTGATATTTAGGATTAAACATAACTATGATGATTTTGTTGTCATCTTGCCTTTAAAAAAAAAAGATACCCGCGGAAGCACACGACATGATCATCCCTTTCATTTTGACACTAAAGTTTTCATTTATTAATTTTGGACACCAAACTTTCACAACTTTTAAACGTGTTCTGGGTATTGCTTTTAAATAAATATATATATTTTTTCATTTTGACATTAAAGCTTTCATTGCTTTATTTTGGACATCAAACTTTCAGAACTTTTGAGCGTAGTTTAAATATTGCTCTTAAATAAATATATTTAGGTATTTGTTTTGTTTTTTCACACTAAGGCTTTCATTTCTTAATTTTAGACAACAAACTTTCGTAACTTGTTAACGTGGTTGTGGTATTGCTCTTAAATAAATATATATTTGTTTTTATTTGATTCTTGAGTTTGTTTAACATTTATGTTTATTTGTGCTTTTGGAAGTAAACACATTTACGATGTTGTGTTGTGTTTGTGCTATTGAAATTCAAAAGGAAAACAGATTCCTACGGTAACACGCAAAGAGCACAACGCGGGGTTTTTACTAGTAGTTATTATCAAATATAAGTATTCCACGCACCATACCATATATACCACCAACCACCCCCATTCCATGATACCGGCAATGTCCACGTCTTCTTGTCCTAAATACCACTTTAATAATTAATATTAATATTAATAATAAATATAAATATATATACATAAAACCCATACAATGACAATTTCACAAGAAAGTGTACACACATAAATCTACTACAACATTGTATGTATCACGCCATTGTTACTAACTACCACAAACCACCACCATAATGAACGTAAAAACCTCACAGCCCACCACCATCTACCCATGTCAACCACCTTTCACCGATGACCACATCCTCCCTCTCTCCCACCTCGATACCGATCGCAACATGAACGTCCCATTTCGTTACGTCCGAGCCTATGCTGCCACCAATACCCCTCACCAAAACACCGATCCATTCGATGTGATCACCACGGCTCTTTCCACCACCCTTGTCAAATACTACCCATACACCGGTTCTCTATACCGTAAAACTGATGGCCGGTTTGAGCTACATTGCAATGTTGGTGATGGAGTACAAGTGATCCCAGCTACCGTTGACTTCCCGTTGAGCTCAGTCAACTACTTAGATGATGCTAACGAGGAATTCATTGAGTTGCTTGTTCCAAATCCGGATGAAAAAACGCGCTTGAAAAACTTGTTGATCTTGCAAGTGACCCGGTTTAGTTGTGGAGGGTATACACTCGGGGCATGTGTGCACCATGTGATGTGTGATGGGCTTGGAGCTACCTTGTTTTTTAATGCCGTGGCTGAGATTGCTAGAGGAGGTGGTCAGGTAACAGTTGAACCAGTTTGGGACCGTTCGAGTTTGTTGGGGCCTAGAGAACCGGCTAGGACGGAGTTCCCGATTCAAGAGTTTTTGTCTTTGGATAAAGACTTTTTGCCATATACAGAGATGAATGAAGAAGTGGTTAGGGAGTGTTTCAAAGTGAAAGATGAGTGGTTAGACCAACTCAAGAGTTTTTTGCAAGAAAAGTCTGGGTTGAGCTTCACCACTTTTGAAGCTTTGGGTGCTTATCTATGGCAATCAAGGTAAGCTTGTTGGACCTTTCATTAATTAAATGGCATTTAATTTGATTTATTATGTATTTTAGGGGTTAATGAAACTGACCCATGAAGGTATTTTAGAGCTCAAATTACACAATTGCAAATTATGTTCAAATTTAACGACGTTGATAAGTAATTTCTTGAAATTGAGCAGGGTGAAAGCCTCGAAAATTCCAAGAGAGGAAAAGGTGAAATTTGCATACGCAATCAACATAAGGAGACTAGTGAAACCCCCAATGCCGGCAGGATACTGGGGCAATGGCTGTGTTCCGATGTACGCACAGACCACAGCTGGAGATTTGATTGATAGACCCATATGGGAAACTGCCAAACTGATTAAAAATAGCAAGAGAAATGTGAGCAATGAGTATGTTCACTCATTTATCGATTTCCAGGAGCTAAACTATGAAAAAGGAATCAATGCTGGCAAAAACGTTAGTGCTTTTACTGACTGGAGGCACTTGGGTCATTCAACTGTTGACTTTGGTTGGGGTGGTCCAGTCACAGTTCTACCCCTGTCCAGGAACCTTCTTGGGAGCGTAGAACCGTGTTTCTTCTTGCCATATTCAGAGGCTAACCAGGGGGAGAAAGATGGGTTCAATGTGCTATTGTTTCTAATATACCTGCTTGACCCATACATGCCATATTCAGAGGCTAACCGTGTTTCTTCCGCTCATTCAACCCATTTGACATGATATCACAGCTAAGTGTTTCTAATATACCTGCTTGACCCATACATGCCATACAACAATACAAGTTCCTGAATCAAACTCGATTCGGACTGACCATAGATGGGTACAAGGTGCAATTATTTTCCACATCTTAAGTTTGGCGACAATCTTATTTTGAAAAGCTATACAGTGGAATATTTATATTTCCTAACTTCAAAGTTTTTTGAAATACAGATAAAATTGATTTACTGTGTTTTTTTCTATTGTACTCACTACTGTTAAAGAGCCGAACAAAGCCGGGAGGTACCAGAAGTCGCCTCAAAACAATCCATACAAAATAATATCGTACCATGTTCAAGCAAAAGTCTAACGAATACAATTCGTCAACTACTTTATTCTTTTCTCAAGATAGCTAAACTGCTTTTAAAGCGAAGGAATAGGAACAACAAAGATCTGTCAAGAATATGAAGGTATACAAGTGTACCTGAGGTAGGAATACCATTTGCCTTTGTATTGGCACTGTGCAGAGGGGATTGGGTTGAAGGAAGTACCTTATATGGCATGTTTCGGTTTTAGTCAAACACACTGAGGTTTGGTGCTACTTGAGCATCAACCCAGCAGCAAATTTCTGAACCATATTGATGTAACGAATGTATTAAGGATATAAACAATTAACAACTAAAACTCTCGTTCTAGACAATGAGACAGATTGAAAACAGAAAAAGAGAATCAGCATTAGAGTATATAGAAAGTAAGGCAAGTGCAAATAGAAAGATGTTGGTGACTTGGTGTAAATTGCATGCTGATTATAAAGATTCTAAAACGTATTCATATGTAACATGTCAATTGGGTAAGGTTTTAAAATCATTTAAAATTAGGAATGGTCAAATGGGTTGAACGGGTCCAAAAGCGGCTGTTCAAATAAAAATCTGAATTTTATAGTTTTCCAATCATATTTATTACGTTAGTTCTTTATAAAACTCAAGAAAAAAGAAACAAGAAAAATGTTGGTGGTTCACCCCAGCCCAACCCAGCCCGTTTTGACCCAGATTTAAATTACATGTTCTGACAACAATTTCAAACCATTACCCGACATGCCATTTTTCCACCTCTAGTGATAGTCAACAAAAATGAATTGGACAAATGGAAGAAAGTTATAAAAGGATATTTTATCTTGATAGATTGGATGGTTGAGTATCAGAAGATTATTGTTGTTGACGATAGCTCGAACAAGTATATCCTTTGCCTCCTCATGTTTCTTTTTGAGCATGTTACAGATCTGTGGTAAGAAAATATGTCTGTCATTATTATACTCATATGGCAATTGTAATCAAACAGTAATTTACAGGAGAGAACTTTTAAGAATTGAACACTTGTAAATGATGAGTAGCAAGATAAAAGAATGCATACTTACATCTTCAAGTTCCTTGGAACATGCCTCGGCCTTCTCAAAAATGTCATTATTTTCTATATCAGAAGATATATCCACTTCCATGCGTGAAATATCAAGCCTAGGTAACTTCTCGGTTGCCAAGTTTGAATGGTTGTAAACCTAAACTTGAGAATTCAAAGTGTGTATATTAACTATGCACCATCTTGGAAGTGACCCACAAATAGTTCTAGCAGAAGTACCTGTTTCTCAATAACTCTTTCGGATGATGTTCTGATAGTGTTGCTGTTGACAATGACTTGTATCTTTTAGATAATAATACAGTAAAAGAAAATAGTAGTACACAAAAAGATACTAAAAATAGGACCTGCAGGGTGATGCAGAGAGACGTTTTAATGGGGTTAATCTTGTGATTTCAGCAGATCCCTGTATAATTAATCATGTTTGAACTTGATTATATGCTACTTATGTTTCATAATACTTGATATAGTGTTTCACATGAGAACAAGAAACCTCAAACGTTTTACGCTTCAGAGATGGAGTAGATGGTGATTGCTTCTTTATGTTAGCAGAAGGGTGCCCCTTAAACGCCATGTTCCCTTGAAATTCCTTATCTATCTCCTTGCTTCTCATGGATGTCAAACTCTTCGGTGGCATGGAATTAAGTGTCTTTAACTTCGGTTCTGCAAGTCTACAATAGAAGAAAGTAATCAGTACAATTTCTTCGAAGACGTTTAATCAAGAAACATCAGAAATAACATACAATACCTAGAAACTCTTGGGGTAGAAACTTCAGATACCCTCTTGATCTCAGCGTTAGTAGAGGATATCATATTCTTTTCCACAAGTTTCCTCATGTTTGGAGTAGATGTCGTGCTTGTAACTTGTAGTCCAGGATTTAAGCTATTCTGTGATTGATTTTTATTTGGCTGTTCAGTCGAAATGGATGGATGTACAGCAGACCTGAGGAGAAGAGACCCAAGATATCATTGGATATGTAAATCAATGATTTAAAAACAATCAGCATTCTTTATTATAATACAGGATAATATCTTATCATATTACCAAGCTGATAAGAAGGCCTTTTCACGACATAAAGAGCATCCGCTTAAAACATTTTAGTATTTGCTCATGTTAACTTTATAGAGCATACTTTCATAAGACCACATGCGGGCCGTTTTAGCAGATAAAAAACAAGTTTGCAACATATCTAGAGGGTTCGTACACAAAATTGGTTATGATAAACTAGACGTAGGAAGATCAACCCGTTGACTTATGAATGGATTGATTAGAATTTTGTTGAATCTCAAACAGGTCAAATTGGACAAATTTTTCAAGAAATTGGGTGAAAGGGGGAACTGCTCCAATCGGTTGAAAGACACACAAAATCTAATAAATTACTTTGACTGCATATGACCTTCTAAATCATTTTAATCAGATATTTATAACGTTATTAAAATAGAATTGTTCATATATCTCTTGGTGATCAATAAAAGCTCTGTCTTTCAAAAAATAAAATAAAAAATAAATAGTATTGATTTTGCACTGATAATAAACACATAAGTTATTTATGAAATTCTTGTAAAAGAATAAAAATGTGTCTATGAGTTAAGCCAAACCATACTACAGAATGACTCATTCAACCCCAACCCAGTTTTGACCACTTACCCAACCCGCCCATCTTGTCACCCCTAGGATAAACGTTCAAAACTAAATGAAAATATAGATATAGATACCAAACCTGGGTGCATTAGTATGCTCAGTGTTTTGGTCACTTCCCTTTGACACAGGTTCCTCCTTTCTTTGATCAATATTATGTGTAACGATGGTCCTTATTGGTTCATTTGTGGGTTTTACATTATCAGCATTCAAGCACTCCCTGTAATTAACCACAAGTGAAATGAACTTATGCATTTGTTTTACTTCCCCTGAAACATTCTTACCCACATAAATGTTCAAGGAGCATCAAAATTAAGACCTGTAAGATTTATAATGACCTTCAGTTCAAAAAAGCAAAAACTCACCGAGATTTATCAAGGCTTTTAACATGAGCGGTCTCTGTGTTTTCAGCTTGAACAGGTATGTCTCTGCTGAGCACTTTGGGTAATGACCTTGATATCCCTGTAAGTTTGGTACTAGAATCTACACTTCTAGAGCCAAACTCCCTGTATAAAGTTTTAGATGGGCTTTACGTCTTCATCATATCCAATAAAGTTACTTGCACTAAAAGAATGTCTCACCTCTTTTCAACTGCAGGATTATTTGATAAGGTGCTCACTCTTTTGTTGCCAATGGAGATGAGTTTTGTTGAAGAGACTGATGTTTTCTGCAACTCAGATTGACTTCCATTTTGTTTATTGAAATATTTTGACAGCACCGGAACATTCGCTCTTTTCTTCTCTGACGCCAACTCATCAATTGTGGTGCCACTGCATAAAATCAGCAACATAATTACACCTATCAGATTGAGAGCATTATAAATTCAAGCAGATTCCTAAAACTCTTGAACTTGATGCACTATAAAGTGTGTACCTATAATCTGCACATATTCCAGTTCCAACTAATCCCTAGTATTGGTCAAATGCATCTAAATGTCTAATAGGTAAAGTGTGACCTCTAATCTGCCAATAGTGGCTAACCACTAAAGTCAAGTTCAAACTCCGAATTACTTGCATAATACAATACATATTCTCACCCATCCTTAGAGTCCAAATGAAGCTTGAAAGATGAATCTGCATTCCTCTTATCGACCACTTCCCCGTGAGCCAAATGCCCAATTCCAGGAGTCATAGAACTTTCAAAATGTGAATCCGCCTTACTTGCATCATCACCATCAACATGGCCAACAAATACGTTATCATCCCTCGTCTCACACATTTCACTCTGTGACTTCATATGTTCTGATAAATTTCTACTATGAACCGATTCAGGCACAGGCGTCACATTACCCTTTTTCTCATCCCCTGTGTTCAAACTCACCACCTCAACCATTGTTCTAGATTCTTCTTCTTGCATGTCTGAAAATGTAGCTTCAGTAGAAACATTATCAGTTGAAGATTGACCATACCAATCTTGTGTAGCTTGCTGAGCATGAGGTTCAGGAGAAGATCTCTTATCTGATGATTGAGATTCTTGTACAGGTTCCTGAAGGCTACATGAAATTATCTTCTCAGGTGAAAATTCTCTCTGTATATCTAGTTCTTTAGCATTCAAAGGTTTTAGAAGACAGTTTTCATCTATTACAGATTTCAAGCGGTCATCCTCATATCTTGGATCAGGATCCTTAATGTTATCCATTTGCGTATCAACTTTTGAAATAGAAACATCCCGTGATTCTGATTGCTTTGAAGATATATCATCACCCTCGGATGCCACAACATCTTTAGCCACAGGTTCTTCAGAACCTCCACTAATAGTCACATCTAAAAGTGCTTCCTTATCATTACACGATTTAGATTTCTCATCTATCTTTGTCTTTTTGGACCCAAAATCTAGATCTGCAAACCTGCAAAAACGTAAACCAGATGAGTTAAGATACAACACACAGCATCAATGTATTGTTTTTTTAATACAAAAAAATACACTGCTATGACTATAAAAACTAACTCATCAAAATCAAATGAGAACTGAAAGCTCTCTCTTTTCGATCGATTCTCTCCACCAGAAGATACTTCTTTAGATCTTTCCTTCGAATTTCCAGATTTCAATGAAGGGGATGAGATATCAAGACCAGGCATGTCCATTTTAAAAGATGGTAACTTGCCAAAGTCAGCATCGAAAGAGAAATCCATATCCCTGCAAAAAAAGGTAATATATTGTTTAGCTCTTAAATAAACAGTACATATTCCTTTGATCCAAATACGCTGTCTCCTGCCTCTCAGTAATTAGCAAAAATATAATTTCAGAGCTACTATCCAAGTAAATATGCAACTTTAAGGTTTTGCAGAGCTTACATTTTGTCAAAGTTAAAAGCCTTTTTCTTGCCTTGGGCGGGTGGTCCAAAGTCAAAATCCATTCCATCGTCTCCCATGGACATTGACTTCCATGAACCAAGAAAGTCCTTATCGATGTCTATATCTGCTAATATACAAAAGATATTACTGAATCCCCTCATTTATACCAATAAGTTACACGAATTTTACGGATGCTTACTAAGAGATCAATGTACTTGTACACTTACAAATTCATATATAGGGCATATCTGAAAATTTTTTTCTTAAAATCAACTAAGATTCCAATAAGATAGGTCAAGGATCTCACTGAGAAGTTACCTAGTAAAGAACTTTTTTCTTTTGATTTGCCAGCAGCTGTTGTTTTTTGTGATTCCGCCATCTGTACTAGCAGATTAACCATACGTTACTTTTACATAGTTCAACACAAATGATAGAAAAAGTTGAAAAAATATTATGCAATATTATGTTCAGTGAGTTTTACGAGAAACATGTCTATATAGTAGAAAGTATAGAACGGATTTCGTATACGACACATATCTGATGCACCTTGATACGCCTTTTTTTACACCTTGATGTGCCTTTTTTTTACACCTTGAAGGGTGTCTTTTTGTAATAAAAATGCATCAGACATGTGTGACCACCAGAATCATGCCTACACTTTCTACCGTAAGGAGACTTTTCTCCTGATCGCTACATAAAAATTTTGATAGAAAAACAGCAAGAACATATGCACTTTACAATCACCAACAGTATATCCAAAAACAACAGTCTCATCACATATTATTTTCCTCGATATGCAAACAAACAGCAGTTATTCTTCTTCTTCTTTATACATTTTTTTAAATAAAAACTAAAAATAAACAGCATTTTCTAGCAGGCCTAAATTGCAAAAATACTCACTCTTATGAAAAAAGTCTATTACAAAATTTCTAAACACTTATCATTACCTAAAACGATTACTTAACGAATTACATAGAGCAATCAAACAGGATAAACTGATCTAAGCATCTAGGGTTTCAACTGAACTACAAATCCAGAAATTGATCAATCAATACATATATGACGATATAAACATGTATAATAGTTGAAAATCAAGTATTCAAATACAGCGGAATCTGCCTAATTACTTGCTAGATCTAGTCTATTGTTAGCGATTTACATGAATCGACTGTTATAACAGGAACATGAAGAGTAATTACTCAGATTTGAATCGAGATAGCTAGATAGATATAACCGATAGATATAATCTATATATAATCGATATATATATATATATATATATATATATATATGTATATAAAAGATAGGATAGAATTAAAAAGTAAAAATAGATAAAGAAGGATCGAGAGAGAAAACCTGGAGTGTGTGCGTGTGTGTGTTTTTACGTTTGTGTGATTTGGCGCTAAAATGATTGAACCCGTAGGGCTTATATAGGGGTGTGACTAATGAGAATGTGTAATGATTGATGAAAGGTTTTACAAAACAAATACGGAAACTCTGTATTTGATATAAAAGATTTTGGCTTTTTTTTTTTTTTTATTTAAAGGTGTGAATTACTCGGGAATATCGTGCCGAATAGATTTTTAATTTAAACTTCTCGATAAAAACTTCTATCACCAGATCTAGAAAAACTCACTTAGGTCCACCATAAATATTCTTAGGATAGGACTCGAACCTCTGACTTCTTGTGAGGTGATGGTTTAAAAGCTTTTGTTATAAACTTAATAAAATGATTTGCTAAAAATAATTTTTAATCCTCATACACAATATTTTTATTAAGCTTTATATATCTTAGGGAAAGGTTATGATTATTAAACTCTTCAGAAAAAATAACGTTTATAATTTTAAATCCTGTTTAAAAATAATGGTAATATTGTAGTAATAATTTTTATCTTAATATATGCGTTGCATTTTTCTTTTCTTTTTTTAAAAAAAAAATAAAAAAAAAATAAAATAAAATTAGTCATCTTCTAGTTTCATGTTTCTCCATTATTGTTGGTATGAAAATGATCGATGTTTCATTTTAACTAGAAAGTTCACGTGCCGCCCGTTGGGCAGCGTCGGTGTTTGAAGCGTGTTGTGATATTTAGCTGAATGTTCTTGCCGTGTAAAAAGTTGGTTCACTTTTTTAAACTATTTTTAAAAAATCTAAACTTTGTCATAAAAGATGATGACTAAAATACAATAAAAGTAGATCGTCGACATATAT
>JAOEHQ010044576.1:0-11983 GCA_025447715.1 Asclepias incarnata
AGGATATACATTTGTTGGATAGTAGGGATGTAAAATTATGAGGGCCTTAAATAAAATTAAAAGTTGTAAAATAAAGGTGAAACCTTCTTTAAAAGTAATTTTGAGTTTTTAATTTAGTGAGTCATTTTTATTATTTGTATAGTTAAATATAATATCATTGTTTATTTGTTTAATATGATAATTTGTATATTTTAATATTATATTTTAAAACATAAATATTTTTTATTATAATTATTTGATATTATATTTCAATAGATTGTAGGTATATTTTTATTTGATGGTAACAAAATTACATATTGACTAGTCAACCAGATTCAACTGACTAATTTAATCGATTATCATTGGCCTACCGATTCAACTAAAAAATCAGTTTAAAACATAACATTCGCATGACATTTGGCCATTTGACATTCCAAAAAAAAAAAAATTGTCATTAAAAAAAAAACAAACGCATGCCATTTACCAATGTTTTAAAAACCGGATTTTTCGTCGAATCAGTCATCCTACCGCGCCTGGTCGAACCGGTCGGATAGGTTGAACCGGCCGGTTCGACCAGTTGGTTATATTTTATTTTATTTTTGGTTAAATTTTTAATAAAAATGCTATTAAGCTTGTTACAATTCACTCAAATATAATATCAAAAAATAATAATTCAAAGAAAATATATTTTTTAATGTTCACAAACAACTAAAAATAACATTAAAGTATATACATTATCATTAAAATTAAAAGAAAAAAACTATAAAAAAAAACCAAAACCGGTTGAACCGGGAAACCGGCCAAAAACCAAAAAACCGTCCGATTCGTAATGTTGGAAAAAACTGCCAAAAAACTAGGGTTAAAAAACCGATCACCCGACCGCGCACCGATACGACCGGTCGAACCAGCCAGTCCGGTCCGGTTTTTAAAACATTGCCATTTACTATTTGGCTATTCGCTGCTAAAAATGGAAAAAGGCCCAAATTGCAATTGCGACTAACAAACAAAAAAATAACGCAGTTATTTATTCCCAAATCCCAATCCCCATACACACCCTCTCTCTCTGTGTAATTATATATAATAACCGGCCAAAGCTACACATTTCACAGTTTTACCGGAAAATTACAGTCGGATTGATTACGTATATATAACATACATATAGATATAGATATATACGTATACAGACAGATATAACTGAAATGTTACTTTTTAACAGCTGGAGCGGCTTTTGTTCTACTTATTATAACAATAATAATAATAATAATCGATTATTACAATCTTCAAAATATCAAAGCAACAGAATCGATTTCCAAGAAGCTGTTAATAATAATTGTGTATATATGAGGAGGAGAAGAAGAAGAAGAAAAGGAACGGTCAATATTTGGTCAACGGTTGCGTCCCTTAGAGTTGGAACTGATGTCATCCTTGAAATTTCTCACAATAAGGTTTTTCTTTATTTTTTTTTCTATACATTTTAGTTATCAAATGATAATTTTATTTGTATTTTATATTATTTATTTTTCATGTAGTAGTACTAGATACGAGGAGGAACTTAAGGTCACAAGTTAGGAAATAAAAGTATATAATTACCGAAACATAAGCCGAAATCATTGTATTAATGTTATTATAATGATTGGAAATGTATTCGAATTTAGTCCGAAGTTTATTGTATGGTATCAAACTTAGAACGCTTTTATTTTATTATGTGTATTCGCCTTTCAAATATTGTTATTGTATGTATCTGGTGGTACTTTTCCTGACATGACAACTTATATACTCAACAAAAGTAGCTGTTGGTATTTTTATATATGGATTCCCAGTTTCCCACCTCTCCCTACCCTGCCCCCGGTGGAATTGGGTATCGTTGTGTCAGCAAAAATATCATTGGATACATACAATAGTGGTATTTTGAAAGTTTGATACACACCATAGAAGCATTCTAAGTTAGATGCATACAATAGGCTTTGGACTAAGGTTGAATACGTTATCAAATACCTAACCCTGTACTTAATACAAAGGCGAAAGTTTATTGATTTTCTGTGGCATTTTCCTTAACAAGTAAGGTAATCAAAAGTGCTTGTAAGATTGGAGTGATTTCCAAGGATACAGGATTGTGGTTGTGCTCTCGAGTCTTGAGTGAAGTGGAAGTGAATCCGTGATTGTAGTAGAAACGGTAAAATTGTCTTTTTAAGGGACAAATTGTTCCCTTTGATTTGTCTTTTGTTTTGTTTTTTGATGGTTAGTGTTGGCACCAGTAGGAGCTTGAGTGTGCATAGTAAGAGACTAAGAGATAAGAAAGAAATTAAGTTATATATTTGAAGTTTTGTGTGGTTGAAAGTCCTTTGTTTTTGTATCTTTTTATATCTGTTTTCGACTCCGGGCTTCCCAGACATACTGTAATTGCACATATGAGTGCTTTGTGCCTTCAGCATGTACCAACCTGATAATTTACAACCTTTTAAGTATGGGTCTCTATATTCAGGGGACTGCTACCTTATGTCACCATTACAATAACTATGGTGTGTGCATCTCGCCTAGGCCCAATTCGAGGACTTTTCGCATTGAGTGCGCCTCACGCCTTTGATAACTATGGTGTGTGCAAAAGAGGCAGGACGTGAGCTCTGACACACATATGTTGCCTATTTGAGTCAAACATTAGATTGATCCTGTTTTTATATTAGATCCTTTATTGAAAGTTTGATATACAAAGTGGCTGCTCTTAGGACTTCAAAAATGGTGCATTGATGGTCAAAAAGGTGTGGAAACACTTCCACTTAAAGAGATTATTGATGTGAATATACTCCTTTGGATAGTCCCTAGCCTATATGTACTTCTGGTGCCAACCTTAGGGATAAGCTTATTTCAGAATCCAAATTAAATGCCTCAGACACTTAACAGTAATGCTATGCTCATTGCTCAGCATAAGGATGCAATTATTCAAATTGTTGACAAACATGTGATCCACGACCTTTTTGGATATTGGTTATTTGTTTGCATCATGTGTCTTAAGTTACTATTCATAAGACCTTAGACCATATCACTTGTCTGTTGAGTCTCGTGTTAAGACCACGTTGCTGCACGACCTAAGCATTTTCATTTGAAATGTAGTTTCTTTTTTCTCACTTAAGTGATGCTAAGTTGATTATTTTTTTAATTGTGTTTTTTTAGGCACTAATAGCAGCAACTGTATGTGCTGCAATTGGACAGTTGGCGAAACCGTTTGCTGCTTCCATATTGTATCAAAAAGAATTTGATCCAAAATCTTTGTTTCAGGCTGGAGGTTTTCCTTCAACACATTCTTCTGTAATGTTTCTGTCTTGAGCTTGATAATTTTATTGCTTTTGGTGTTCTATCACTTATTTCTAAAATTTCCACATATTCTAATGGGCAGGCAGCTGTGGCTACTGCAATGTCCGTTGGTTTAGAAAGGTTTTATTCTATGTGAAGAAACAACATATAGCATTTCAGTAATTCAGTTATGTTTGAATTTGTTTCTATGCCGATACCCAGTGTCAACATGAACACATGGGAGACTAACATCTGAGATTTGATGCACTACAGGGGTTTCTCTGATTCAGTTTTTGGTTTAGCAGTCGTCTTTGCTGCTATTACTATGTACGATGCACAGGTATGCAGATAACCATTCCACTTGATCTGTTTCCTTTTCTAATTCCTAAAATTGAAATGTTTTTTTCTAAATGTCCCATATCTTTACCACTTACTTCATATTTTTGTTTTGAACTTATTGATATTGCTTATGCTCGAATTTGCTTACATGAGGGTAAGCAAACTCATGTTGTTTTGTAAGCCGAATTTCTTTTGTGTATTCACCTGTTGCCAACATATCTTTCAGATATCCTGTCAGGGCAATCTTGTCTTAACACACAGGAATTAGTCGGTGACTAGACTAGCTGGTCTTACTTTTAGCTAAAAGTTAGACGACATCCAGACACCATTAACTTAAGTTCTGGTTTTGCAGGGTGTTAGAAGGGAAGTGGGAGTTCATGCAAGAACATTAAACAAAATATTAGCAACAAACCAACAAAACACATATTCCTCATCCGATACCAATGGTTTAATTAATTCCTCATCCAAAAAGTCACTGTCAAGTTCAGAATCTACCAACATTCTCGAGTTGGAGGAAGCGGGTCTTCTTAGTCCAACTCTTACGTCCGATAGAAGCATGAACTCATCTTTCGTGACAGATGACATTGGAAAAGGATCAGAAAGTAATGTTCCGATTTCTAGTCCACTGAAAGAATCAATAGGTCACACTGAAGTTGAAGTCGCCGCAGGTGCCTTGCTGGGCTTACTAGCGAGTTTAGCAGTCTACTCTTTATGATACTTCTTCACACATGTATTTCTGGTGCATCTGAACTTTACTGATGGACGCATTCAAAGTCGCAGTTCACACTATCAATGATGTTGTATACGGTGCTTAATTGGATCTAAAGTTAGTTTAAGACTTCAGATCGGCTATAAATTAAGACAATTCATATGTATTACTCAAAATTGATTATTGACAATTGAGTTTTCAGATATGTTTCTCTTACTTCACATATTACGAGTTCTTATGGTGAAATGTTCTTTGAAACTTTCTTTCATAGTAATATCATATAAGGTGTAATACATTTAATCATATTTTGATCAAGTTAAAGAACGATTAGAAAAAAAAAAAAAAAAAATTTACCAACAGTTCTCAATATTCATGTCAAGTGATTTGACATTAGCAATAATGGACAAATTATTAGTTTGTATTTGCTACTTGTATGTTTTTTGGTTTCATATTTTAACTTTCCAAGGCACTTCGCAACCTTGAGACACTTACTTCCTCTTCTTCAAGATCACCTCCACTTCCTCAAGAATACGTTAAGAACACCTCCTATCAACTTTGACATTTTTTTCTTTTTTTTTCTCAAATATTATATTATTTCTAATTATTCATAAAATTAAATAAAAACACACATTTAATAAATAAAAGCTTTTTATTAATAATAATAACAAAATCCTACCAATTTGTAAAGAAAATATTGCATAATTAACTCGCCGCTGGGGGTGGTAACGAGTGAGAGTGGGTTCGAGGTCCGCATAATATTCATTTGGATCTAAGTGTGGATTATCGAGCCGTCTAACAACTAACTCCCCATTCAGAAAAATAACAAATAAAAAAAAATTGTTACTATGCCGAGGAAAGGTAATTTAAGAACCGTATTTATAACCAATGAACAAAGGAATCAATCATATGTGTATATGTTCAAAATACACAATCTTATTCCACCTGTAATTGTTACATAATACTTGATGAAAGTTATATCAATGAAAAATATATATAAAATACAATCCATTTATATATTTTATATTAAGTATTATACTAGATTTTATAACCGTGTATATACACTGGTAGACATAAAACATTATATTTTAAAAACAATATAATTATCTTTTGATAAAATGGACGTCTTTTACGTCCGTTCCAAAAAGAAAAAAATCCTTAAAAGTGTACCTTAGTGAATCTTTTGATACCTTTTTGATATAATTATCTAGAGAAAAGGTTGATTTGTTAGGCAACCTTGAGCCAGAGTTCCTTTGGAGCTCACACGACCCTTCCCTATGACAATGCACTGAGAAGCTGGTGAAGCTGTCCGTGCAGGGGGGTAGGTTTGACTTGTATGTATCCAGCAAAGTCCCCCCTTCCTATATATATATATATATATATATAAAATTGAAGTTAGAATGGGCTGGAAACTTGGAACTGTAGATATTTTCTAATTACTGTACGATACATGATTATATCTAGAGTGCACCTTCTTGAATCATCCTGTAAAAATGCATTAAATAGATCAATGTTTTGAAAGAATTTATGCTTTAGCACAGAAGATCTGGGTAATGTGATATTTGGGTTTCTATTTTTACCATTTTGCCCAAAACAACCATATTTTTGTACAGGTAGCAAAATGGGTGGGTTGGGTAAGTGGTAAAAATGGGTTCAGTTGGTTGACCTGATATTCTTTAAACAAGTTTTAACTTTTCAGCAACCATTAGTTTGTTAGATAGGATTACAGAAGTTATAATTTCGATAATAACCTACTTTGTTGGATTATAATTTAGGAGTTAATGCATTGAAAATACACTTCAGATGACTTTTGACCTTTTTTACCCATTTGACATGATTTCTTTTTAGCTAACCTCTTTTCCTTATTTCTTTCGTTTGACTACCTTTTATTTTTGTCTTGAACTTTATTCATCTGCTGCTTATGGCTTTACATGAGCATAAGCAAGATCATGTTATTTTATCGACCATATCTTGTTGAGTGTCTCCACCTATTCGTACGGTTTATCTTTCAATTACTTGTTACGTTAAGCATTCAAACGTGTACATTTCTAATGTGAAATTAGAGGGAACTCTTTTAGGCTACATGAGAGTGGCATGTAGGCTGTTATCTCTAGTCAGAAAAATCTTCTCTTAACACATCAGCAATTAGTTGGTTCTCGGTTTAGCTTGTCATCTTTTCTTTTTTAAAGTTTCAAACACCTCTCAAGTGCGAAAATTTTGTATATTTGATAAAGCAGTTCTACATCAAAAGAAAGCGTTAACCATCAATCAACCAAACGCACATTCTTCATCGGAAACAAATTTTGGTTCGATTAACTCCCCATCCAAAAAATCACTGTCAAGCCCAGAATCTGGCTGGCAACTCTCTGAAGCTGGAGGAAACGAGTACTGTTAGCTCAATTCTTAAGTCTAATAGAAGGGTGAACTCAACTTTGTTAACCAAAGACATTGGAAAGGATCAGAAAGTAACGTTTCTATTTCTAGTCCACTAAAAAAACAACTGATCACACTGAAGTTGAAGTCGCAGCAGGTGCCTTGTTGGGCTTACTGGCGATAGCAGTATCCTCTTTCTGATACTTGCTACGTATTTCATGTAAATTTAGACGTTTACATACATAACTGTGATGGAAGCAGTCATATCTCTTAAAGTTGAAGTTGCGCCTATTAATAATGTTGCATACGCCTATATGGTGGTGATTAATTGGAGCTGAAGCTAATTTCAGACTTCGAATCTGAAACTAGTCTCCAACCGATGATGATATGATGATGCGGTCAATGACTCGATGCTAATATTATATTATATAGCTCATGTTCTCTCTTCTTCTTCTAGCTTTGCTTGCTTACATTTACAGACATCCTGTTTGAAGCATCAATTTTGTTGCGGCTTCTATAATTTGTTTCGGTATATTGTCTCCTTTACCAGATCTTCCCACACACGATATAAATGGCAATTACCATTAAAGACTCGCAACATCTTAGCATACCCTTTGAAGATATAGATGTAGCAACGGAAAAGTTCACAACAGTTATTGGGAAAGGTGGATATGGGTTTGTTTACAACGGCGAATTTTTGCCTTCCGGTAAACTTACCACTGTCGCTGAAAAGCGACTAAATAGCAACATTTCTGATCATGGGTTCAAGGAGTTCTTAACCGAAATTAGTTGCTTTCTTGCTATAAACACCCAAACCTAAGCTCGCTTCTTGGTTTTTGCGAGGAAGGAAATGAAAAAAATCCTGATTTATGAACATGCGGTGCATAGAAGCCTTGATAAGTATATTAGTAGTGACGATAAAGCCACGTCGTCTATACTCACATGATCAACCCGACGAATCAACATATGCATTGATGCAGCCCACGGTTTAGATTATCTCCATAATCATGTTGGGAAATTTCATAGAATTATCCATAGGGATATTAAGAGTGCAAATATTTTGTTAGATTAAAGCTGGAAAGCTATGATTTCGGATCTTGGACTATCTAAAGTTGGTCGTTCAAATGAAAATGATAGTTATCTCATTACTAGTGCTTGCGGCACACATGGTTATTGCGATCCAGTATATAGGGATACAGGAATCCTAACTAAAGAGTCGGAAGTTTATTCATTTGGGGTGGTATCGTTTGACATCTTGTGCGGGAGATTGTCTTTCATGAATGTACCAAATGAGCGACGATTTCTAGACCGTTTGGCCCAACGTTACTACGAGACAGGAAGATTTAATGAGATTATTGATGTTGAACTTAAGGATCAAATCGGCTCAACGTCACTCAATATAATTGCTGATATTGCTTATCAATGTTTACAGAATGATCGAGAAAAACGACCGTCAATGGGTTTGGTTGTCGAGAACTTGAGGAAGACAGGGAATCACGAGTAAGTTTAAACTAAGAGGTTTTCTATTGATTACATGTGTTATTTTAGCTGTTGATCAAAATTATTTTTAAAAAATGTGTTATTTTATCTAGAATGAACTGTATTAAAATTTTTGTTGTGAAAGAAAAGAACATCTTTTTCTGTCCATATAAAAATTTGCCAATTTATTTATGTTTCTAAACATACACAAAATGTCTAGATTGTTTAATCACGTAATTTTGATTGACAAGCATCATTGTTGAAGAGGATGATCGACAAGCCCCAAGGGACGTCAGGTGCTGCTTCCGATGAACTTCCAAGTACTAAAACTAATGTGACATGGTGGAACGTCTTGCAGTTTCGGACGGGCTTTACATCCCCTCTCGTCATCAAATGTGGAGCAAATTCAAATTCCGAACTGGTCATCAAAGCGGATGATCGAGTTCAAGAACCAAAAGGTGGTGAGATTCTTAGGGTTGGACGAGATTAAACAGGTGTTTATTACGATCCCAGAGGCTTTAAGCCTACTTTCCCTGGCTAGAACGGCTGATGGAACCAAGCTTCGTTTTTCTAGATTGTATAGGACCTTAGCCATGAACATTCCAGCACTCAGGGACCTGGCTGCCGAGCTTGAGAAAGGATCAAGTGCTGAAACTGATGTGAAACAGTGAAACTGGTCATGTTGTGGCACAGTGGAGTAGTAGACACGGTGGAACATCTTGAAGTTTAACACGGTCTCCACGTCCCCTTTCACTATCAAATGTAGAGCAAATTCACATTCTGAACTGGGCATCACAGCGGATGAGCGGGTTCAAGAAGCAAAAGGTGGTGACATTCATAGGGTCGCCCTACTGTGTTAGAAACCATGAGCTTGGAAGAAATTAAAGAGGTGTTTAGGAAACTCCCAGAGAGGCTTTAAGCCTTCTTGCCATGGCTAGAAGAGCTGATCAAACCAGGGCTCGTTATTCCAAATTATATTCGACCCTAGCCAGTTTTTGAGGACCCAGCGGGCGAGCTTGAAAAAGGTTGCAGACTTAAAGAGGTCAAGTCATGAGAGAATTCCCCTTCAATTTTATTTGTTCCTATATCACTACTATTTAATGTCATTTAGTGACTACACGAGTATGATGAACAGAAAATTTCACAACAGTAAAAGCACCTAATCAATTGTATATAGGGCCGTCATGACCATCAATCTTTAGATGATCATGGAACGCAGCCCATTTACTCTTACGAATAATTCAAAACCTTGTAATTAATCATGGTGGTCTTTGTCCAGTAAACAACTGACCCTGCACCAACGAGAATTATAGGTTTTGAACCCTAAAGAATCAGTTCAAGAATTGCAGATCAACTCTACTTTACAAGGGTTCTATAGACCAATTCGGCTGGTTAGAGTCCACATCAATCGGTGAGATCCGCAAAGCCTTTTTATGGAATTTAAGAAGGCTTGTCCGATGGCCAATACTTATATATGTAATTCCTGCTGCATTTATTTTTTCATACAAGCGAGCCTGCAAACATAAGCACATATCGTGTCAGCCACAATAGTAACATAAATTTGATACCACCAAATCCATTCAAGCATTGCAGTATAACTCATTGAACAGCTTAGTATGTATTATTGCAATTTTCAATGAATATTTGTGGTAAAACAAAAATAATGGGACATCTTTGCGACTTTGCCTAACTGTAAGTAACTGGACATATTTCTTCATCAATTTGCTGGGCATGTGTACACTGTTTGGAGAAATCAATCGAGCAAAAGTTCTTGTAATTGATTGATATAATTTACAAGTAGCAATTTCGATCCATCTACCTATTAATAGGTCAATTCAGGTTCTATTCATCTGCAACGGGTAATAAAATACTAGCTTAAAACAAAACTGTTCAAATGGGCCGCATGGGCAGAATGTCGCCTAAATGTATGTTTAATGCATAGAACCTCCTAAATCGTTTTATTCAAGATATTATATTATTATTCAAGTAATACATTTTAAGAATCACACTTGACACTAACTATTTATATATAAAGGTATCAATAACGAGTAAAAAAGTGTTCGGGTCAACCCAAGTTTTGACCCATATTAGAAGATAAGCAATTTCGGCACAAACCCATGTTGACTCGTTTCCCACCTGCCCTGCCCCCAATGATGGCATCTGTAATATTGTTAAAGAAGTACCTCATTGGCTTCATCTAGAGCACTCGTTGATTCATCCAAAAGAACCAGGTCTGGTCGAGAGAGCAACAAGCGAGCAAACGCAAGCCGTTGCTGCTCACCAAGGGAGAGAACACTCGACCATTCATTGGTTGTATCGAGACCACTGAAACGTGACAACAAAAAGCCAAGATGCACTTCTTCTAAAGCTTGGATCAAATCATCTGTAGTAGGCTGCTGAATTCGTGAACTAACATTTTCAAGGGAAACCACTGAATCTGTATAATAGTGTCGATTAAAAATCACAAATTTTATAATATTTTTCAAGGCCAAAGTCACTTCAAAACAAAACGCCAACTTCTAAATGCATACCAGTAAGTTTGGAGTCATGTGGGGTGGAATCTGAAACATCAGGCCACGTGGGATAAAGTAGCTGTTGCCGAAGGGTTCCTAAAACCATATACGGCCTTTGGGGAAGGAAAAATACACCTTTAAAATCCCGGTATTTTGAAATTTTATCACCAACCTTACTTTCATCCGCTATAGTCTCTTCATTGGGAGCCACATCTGGTCCATATTTAGCATAGAATGTGATCTTTCCACTACCAGTACGCCAAAGACCAGCAATGGCTCTTAACAAAGATGTTTTCCCACTCCCACTTGGTCCAGTAATCTGGCATTGAATTACATAGTCAACAAACAATCAATAAATTTAATAAATAGTCAATATAGAATCCTAACCAGCAAATGCTCATTGTTGCAGACTTCCAGTGACAAATCCCTGATGAGTAGGGCTTTAGTTGTGGGAGTCTGTACGGTCAAACTCTCAATCTCCAACAGATTTTGGAAATCAAAAACTTTCATGGAATTGGTTGAGTCCTTCACACTGCAATATGTTAGTTGAATCTCATCTGAAGCTTCCACAGGACCATTAGAACTGGTGCTGTCCAAAACATCATCAAATTCCCCTGCATGATTGATTATATTAAACTAGGGCTCGCCTTCCAAAGTTAAGTTGGAAGATTTAAGTTTTGAATGAAGTGATATAAGCTAAGATGTACCTAATCGATCAATGACTGCTGAAAAGGCACTGATAGCCTGAAATTGATATACAATGAGGGAAAAATCTCCAAGAATATGATTAAAAGCAGACACAGACTGATTTATAACACCAAATTCAATCTTCCCAGAGAAGAACATGGGTGCAACAACTGCAGCAGGAAGAATCTGAATCAAGTAGCGATAACCGCTGGTGAAAAACTCGAGATTCCTTGAAGATATCAACAATTGCTGCGAATTGATCATAAAATGAAGTATTAAATAAGGTCAACTTTGTAAAAATTCGTTGGAGCAAGAATGATATTGTCTCCATACATCATTATGTATCTAAAATAAAGATGTGTTGTAATGATGCAAGTTGTAATTCCATGCAACCTAATATTAGAATGTAAGCACAACAATGTAAGGGTACTAACAGGATTTCATACAGTTAAATTTCCAAAAGCACTATTGAACCGCTGCAAAAGAAGTTTGATTTCATTTTCCTCGCCACCATAAAACGCAATTGACTCAGCATTCTCTCTAACACGTACAAGCCCATAACGAAAATCTGCTTCCATTTTCTCTTGCATAAAATTTAGGTTGACCAGGCCCTAAAAAT
>JAOEHQ010044587.1:0-22843 GCA_025447715.1 Asclepias incarnata
TGGACCATGAACGCCACAAAAGCTCACTTATTGCACCTAAATCGCCACTTTGCATAAGTTTGGACCAAAATTGCAAATGGTGTGATACCACAGGGACCAAAAATGCAATTCGTTCTAAAAATTTTGTCAGGATCAAAATACATTAGCTTGTAATTTTAAGCATCCTGAGCCTGAGGCAAACCATAACCGCCAACCATTTCATGCCAAATCTTATCGAGAGTATATTCATTTAGGGACACGTCAACCTTCATCATTTCTTCAAAACCTTTATCTTTGCCTAATTTCACCAAAGGTTATTGCCACTACTAGACTCATTGTCAGCTTCTTTGTCTCTTCGTCTCTTGAAACTAACTCTGTGTTTCTCTTGGATTTTGATTTGGAGTGAGCTCTTTGTCCTGGCTAAATTTTGTTGGATTTTAATTTGGAGTGAACTCCTTTGTTCCCGTCTTGTATTATAATGCCGAACCATATCGGGATTCACTACAAAACAAAAAATGTTGTTAGTGTGCTGAAAGTTTTCATAAGCTACGAACAGTACCATGAATTTGGTTAAATAAATTAATGAAAAAGAACATGGTAACAAGTTTGTTTGGATTTTATTTTGATTTCAGTTCAGTTTGATTTTTTTCTTGGTTTGTTTGTCATTGTGTAACCTTTCTTTTGATTTTTTTTTTTTAATCAAATATCACAACATAAATTAAACTTTGAAATTTCTAATTAGAGTTAAACAAAAATGAAAACATTATATGGATAAAACATTACTCGTATATTTTATCCACATAATTTTTTTTTTTTGCTTAACTCTAATTAGAAACTTCTTTATGTTGTGATATGAAAAATTAAATCAAAAGATGGCAATACCATGACAAACAAACCAAGAAAGAAATCACACATCTGAACTCAAATCAAAATCAAATGCAAACAAACTAGTTAACACGCATACTAAAATCAAATTCAAATCCTCGAAATTAAAACGTGTTCACCCGTGTTCAAAAGTGAGAAGACATCCCTACTAGCAAACAAGTTCTCGTACAACAACAAATAAATACCATCACCCCTAGTCTCTTATCTTATGGTATCTCGTTCTCTATCCGGCTGCAATGTTACGACAACGCTTCATATTAAAACAAATTTATGCAGCATGAATATTATATAATGATAACATATGGTTAATTTAACATGTTGAATTTCTTAGTTTTTTATATATGAATTATCCGTTTTATCCTTTAAAAGTCAACCAAGTCAAATGCAATTTTTTTTAAGAAATAATTTATATTTATTAGTATAAATTTAAACCTAAACATTTTCTATTTTAAATAATCATTTATCTTTTAAAAAATTTCAACAAACTAAATTTATCGAGATATATCTGTTATCTTTGTTAGTACATATTAAATAATAATTAATACTCATGATGGTTGGGTTTGAATCAATGATTTAAAAACCGGTTCGAATAGGCCGGTTCGACTAGATTCCGGAGGGATGTCCGGTTTTTTAGGCCCGGTAGGTTTTTTACGAGATTCGAAACAACCGGTTTTCCTGGTTTTTTCCGGTTCAACCGGTTTTCTATTTTTATTTTTAGTTTTGAAAATTTTTTATAATTATTTTATGAATTTGTGTATCGTTTAATGTTATTTTTTGTTGTTTGTGAACTTTAAAACTTATATTTTGTTATGAAATAAATATTTTATATTATTTTTGACTATTTTCGTTGAATTGTGTTTTAATAGTAATTTTATTTAAAAAAAATTTAATAATTTTACAATAACCAACCGGTTGAACTGGCGACCCAACCGGGCATATACAGTTTTACAGTTCACTAAAAGGGGGTACCAAAGGGGGGCAAGAGGGGTCAATGCCCCTCTTAAAATTTAAATTTTGTCATTGATTTTTAAATTTTTTTCATGTATTTTTAATATTTCATATGAATTTTTAAATTTTACCTCATTTTAGATTTTTTTGTTTATTAATTTTTAATTTTGTTTCCTCTTATATTTTTGTATGGCATCGCTCTTAGTTGATGCACTATCATAAAAGAAAGACATGATAATTTATTATTATGACAACTTTAAGGCCGGTCCCTATGCTATTTCTTTTGCTCGTCCAAAACCTCGCCGTCTTCATCATGGTAGGCACCGCCCCCATCATGGGGTGGTCGTCGTTATTGCTCGTCCAAAAAACGAAACCAAATGACAGAAACTAGCGCGTTTGTGTGTGTGTTTTTAATTATATTTTATTGGGGATGGGATGATGAAGGGGTATGATAGGGAGGGGTAGTTCTTGGGTGTGTGTTGGAAAGAGAAAGCTGATGTGACAGTGAGGATGAGGAGATGATGGCTTCAGGATAGGGAGAGACCTAATAACTTAACTGGTAATCATTCCAAATAACTTTTTTACATAGTCCAAACATAGGGATGTAATTCAGCTCTTTGGATACAACATCATAATGTCTGCATAGCAAATGTCTCTTTGGCTACACGGATCATCTCCTCCTTTTTGATCATTTACGAGAGTCAAGGTGAATCGAATGAAGAAGATAACAGCGCAAATCAAAATATCCTACACATTAAATCAAATCAAGAAGATAAAAGAGCAAAAAAAGATATCTTACACATTAAAGTAGAGTATGGTGTTCGAGTTCCACCTCCCTACCATCATTGCCACTGCATCGCGCGGGTATGCGTCTAGTGTCATTAAGAGTAAGTTCACTTTTTGAAGTAAGAAACTCACTCTTTTTTTTAGATTTTTTAATCCGTACAAGTGTAATGTTGAAGCACTTAATTATCAGTATTTCTTCACCAAGTTTGATATGATCAACATGATGAAATATAAACTTACTGGCAAGAACTATTATCACTTCAATTGATGGCACTTTTAACTGACATCAATTAACAAATCCCTGCTCTTGCAATCTTGTGTAATTAAAATCACAGAGACTACACTTAACCTTCAACTGCACTTGGATTTTAATCCATCGGGTTTAGTAAAATCTTTTTTCATCGGGAAGGATGTGTACTACTGCTAACAATGATAAAGTGAAATGGGTGCAGAGCTGACAAAGTATTTCTTTTAATTTTTTAATCGGTCGACTCACAAGTTTTGAAAACCACAGAGGCTCAGACAAGCTATAGGCCAAAGGCCTTCTGGTAAGAGTTTGTGTTATTTGTTGTAATTACTCATATGTCTTTTCTTGAAAATTTTGGGATGATGAAGAATCTTGAAGTTAGTAGTTTGGACTTTGGAGTAGTGATGTTTTGAGAAGACGAGAAGTTGACGGTGTATTGGTTGAAACCGGTTTGGAATGAAAAATGAGTTGGAGGCAGAAAACCCGTTTGAAATTGAGGAATGTTTGGTAACCAATTCTTAGACAATTGGTTTGATTCAAGTTGAAATATAATCCACAACTTATGGATCACCTCCAACAGCATAGCCATATGTCAATCTTAGCTTAAAAAAATGTAAGCCTAGAGTGACATGGTTGAGAACCTATTTTGATTTTATTAATTACCTTAGAATCAAGCTGAACATCAGTGCAGTTTGTCAGACCAAAGTATGCAGCCATGAAAATGATCACTTTTTAAGATGTGCTATATGAGGTTACAACAACAATCAAAACTGAGCATATTAGACTTCAATGCATATTAACTCAAAACAAAAGTAGATCAATAAATAGAATTTTATAACATCAATCAATTGTTTTTAGATACAAGCTGTTAATTCTTCATATAAATAATGTTACATAGACAGCTCCAGAATTGTTACAACTTACAACAGGAGAAAATTTTGCACCGCACCCCCTGACTGGAGATCTCCAAGAAGCATGATATAAATGATGGCGCCAAGGAGTTCTTGGTGGATAAAGCGGTCTCGTCATTATGTAGCAATATCAGTTACTCATGTTAAACGTTAGAACAACGGTTTCACTGGTTTTGGGGAAGTTAAGGTTGCAACACTATTGAACTGTCATTACAAAACAACTATGATTAGACCATAACACAAAGTTATTACAAGATATTGCAGGATATAAAGGAGTATTCGGGTGGATCAGGTTAAAGTCAACATGTACTCAAATGCTTATAACCTGATAAATCATTTTATTCAAGAATACCTTGTATTAAACTGTTTGTTTATTATAGTTATGTAATCATTTTTAATGCATTTCTTGTTTATAAAACCTATAAATTGGGTGGTGGTGGGGGATGTTGTTTGGTCAGCCCGACCCGCTTTGACATGTATTGATAAAGTACTCATTTTGATATGTTACCCAACCCGCCCTATCAGCCTATTTTCTCACCTCTAGAGCAAGTTATTTACTCAAGTTACCTGCTTATGCATGTACTTTTGACGTATTGCATGAAGAGTGGCTACATTGTTAAGTTGCATATCTTGCAGTGCCAAAACTGTTGCTTTAAGATCTGATACCTTGTAATTAGTATAATGTTCTAAGGTAGGATTCTGCAAGGTATGGTTAAAGGAACCTTTGTAAATTGATAGAATAATCAACCATTAGGATTAAAATCAAATACAAAAGTAAAGAGAACATACCCATGGATGTTCAATCTGATCAAGTGTCCATTTGGCTAAGAACACGGCTGAGGCGGCAACAAGGGATGGCATAAACTTCAAAAAACCATACTCGGTGAGAGTTAATTCTGCTAAATAGTTTGCCAGGAATTCAAGTTCTACGAAAGGAACCTGCATGTCAAGTCAGTTTTTTCAAATATGCTAACTATAAATTTTCATGAAAACTATTTGTAAATGCCAATAGTCAACAAAGTTTGTATATATTTACCTTGTAAGAACTTTGTGCAGCTAAAATGAATCTCCTGAAAATCAATCATATGTTGCGTGTTAGAAATTTGAGTGTTTGGATACTGTGTAAAAAGAGAGTGGAAGTTGAGTTTTACCGAAGGAACTTGTTTATGGTTGGAACAGGAAGATGAAAGCTCAGAACATCAAGAACTTGACCCTCCATGTCCAATACCTTAGAAGGTGAAGAAGAAGAAACACTTATGCAGTTGTCATAAAACAAAGAAAAAATATCCAAAAGACATGTGTAAGCATATATCTTCAAATGATAGAAGCAGCTAATGTATACATACCTCTTTTCTAGTGTAGGTGCCGTCTGTGATGAAACAAAAGTCTTCAACGCGTGGAGCACAGATATCTTCATACTTGCTAAAAGTCAATAATTAAATAGACGTACTATTAGATTATGTTAGAAGATTACACAAAAATCCAGCTGACCTTTTGTTAGAATGGATGCAAGCAAAAGCGGACAATGTTTAATTGAACACACGTGTATCTAATGATGATTTCGCATATATTCAAACCTTAAGTGAACATTCTTTACATACCAATGTAGGACACTTCTTTCAGTGGCTTTTCTTTGTTTGAAGGAAAGTAACACAACGACAAAAATAAATCACCAAAACCATGCTTTTAAAGTATTGCACTTAAAATTATACTGAAAATCTGTCTATAATAATGAGCTATATTCTTAACAAAATACCCCCCAATATATGTCTGTGATATTGAGGTACTTCAAATGATTTGATATACCACTTTTTTATGGTGCAGACAGTTATTAACAATAAAATCACAAGAATGTGAAAAGCACATTGAAAAAATATGATCAGTGTCATAATTTCTGAAAACCGATGAAATGGTGAATGATGCCAACTTGATAAATGAAAGTTTAAAAAAGAACAGGACTTACGAGGCAATGAGCATGCAGGTTATTCCAAGCAATTGGAGTCTTTGTTTTTCAATGTACATTTTAGAGAGATACCGATCAATTAGAGTGACTGTTAGGTATAGTGTTTCTGATTCTAGCTTGTACTCTTCACGAACCTAAACATCAAAAAAACATAAGTACTGCAATCAATAACTCACTGAAAAGCAGATTATTTTCACTAAAAACAGCACATGGAAAAGTTCACATGGACAAACATCAAAGTAAATCCTGCATCCGAAACTATCTAAGCATAAAACAAACGAGGGCCAACACAAATAATAACAGTTATGGAATATAAAACACAATGCTGCTTATTGAGGAAAATGAATATTCTGAATCTACATTATGCTCAAAAGTTACCTCCACAAGCCAGTCAATGAGAATACCACGCATCTCCTGTGTGATGTCCCGCTGCACGGTTTTCATATAATCAACTGAAGGGCTCCACTTTAACTAAAGAGAATGACGTACAAAGAATTAGAGAGCATAGATAAGTTAAGAGGTTTGTTTGCCATTCATAAAAAGAGTATTTAACATCAGCAAGTAAAAAAGCATGAGATATGAGTGATCATGTACTTAAATGATAACAATATATGCAATACAAATTCATTTGGGCTAAGAGAGGCGAAAAATACAAATTACTGATTAATCTTAAAAGTATGTAGTATTAACCAATAAAGTGAGATGAAGAGCTAAACACACCTCAGTGACGCGTAAATTATTATATAACTCAGCAGCATATAAGCTGCACATTTGAGGATCTTTGTGCTTAGAATCAATGTCAATAATAGCTTGATCATTTACAGGCTCTACTATGCTGGAAAATTTGATCTCTCCTGCAAAATGCAATAATAGGGCTTCGCTTGTAAAGAGAACATGTAAGCAAGAGTCTCAAGAAAAAATAAGAAGTGACAAATGGATATTACCTATCGGCAAAGAGCTTCCTAGTCCAGACTGGTTATTATAAGTTGACTTTCCAAGGGTCAATGTTGGTAATACACCTGCTTTTGGATTTTTATACATACTTGGCTCCATTTCTAAATCATTCACTAACTTTAGCTGGGAAGTTATTTCTCGTAATTCCTTGATGCTCTGTTTTGTCATATCTTCTGTTGCTTTTGCCTTCCCCTTTCGAACCTCGGGGCCCACACAAACAGCTGGTGCCATCATGACATTCTTTTCGGCAGCACTTCTCAATTGCATGCTAGTCTGACAGCCAGTAACGTAAACACTCAGTAAGATAAAATATCAAGAGATACAAGGTATTTGTTTTATTAATGCCATAGATCTAAACATATAGCAATATATGTACCTGAATTTTCACTTCATTTATGACCTTTATATTCAAATCATTGAAGGGCATGTTAGTGACATCCTTGAGAATAGCTCTTCTCTTGGACTGAAAGCTGGAGCCAAAATCCGTAGACTTGTTATCTGATGACCCTCTTTTAGAGTTTGATTGTAGAACCTGTTTGGTTTCCTGTTTTGGTTGAGGGTGTATTGGGGGTAAACCTCCCTTTATGCCCAAGGCTTTAGCCCGTGCTCTAGTAATCCTTGTAGCAGGTTCTCGAATATTAACAGCAGATGCATTTTCTTTATTCATGTGTGCTTGCCTTGTCATAGACCGCTGCATTAAGTTAGTTTGACTGGCTTTCTATGAACTCTGCAGCTAAAACATCTAAATTGGTGTTAGTAACTTCCTGCAATATACGCCACTGTCAGAGAAAATTGACTGTGACTGCAAGATATATTTTTGGTGAAAGGCGCGTCAAACACCATAAATACTTTTTTATTAGATTCAAATCTGAAAATGTCCTTATCAATTTTACTTCTGGTAATATTGTCTCTTTAATTCTTTATCTAAATATCTATTTCATTTGTCAAATAAGTTAAGGGTTGGTCATTTTGTCGTCTTATCTAACATAACATTGCCTAGCGATTTGGTAGTATCTCGACGGACACATGTGTCTATAACCAACAACAATACTATTCTATAGCATGGGACAAATGAAACCACCAAAAAAGTCATTTCTTTAACAAGTCTCTAATCAGTATTTTGGATTTTTGTGGTTCCAGTATAGTGATTAACTCCTCAACAAACTGGATCGTGATACAGAATTGCATTCCTTTCTATTGTATTTTGAGAAGTGCGATGAGTAAATGGTCAAAAAGACTATTAAAAACTAAACATAGAAAATAACTTCCTTTTGAGTCAAATTGTTTACTTCTTAGCTTCTATATAAACAACTTAATTAATTCATCGCACCAACACACCTAAAAATGATAATTCACTAAAAAAAATTCAAAAAATGAAAGTGCACAAGTTCGTGTCTTTATGTAAAGTATATACTTTGTCCACTTTTTTGAAATAAAATCAAACAAACCAAGAAAGTTTCCACAAAGAAAATCATCATAAAACTCATACACAACCTAAATCAAAATCAGATCTATAAGTAACCCAAGTCCAATTGGGTTAAACAAGTGTGACATACACTTCACTCTTTCCATGCCCTCTTTGGCCGAACAAGAAATAAATCAATGTATCCTTTTATCTTAGCTAACACAAGCTCAATTCAGCTAAACTAAAGCAGAAGAAAAAAAATTCACAAATTTATGACTTGGGTGGTCTTATAGAAATTTGTCGATTAATTTCAAGATCCTAATAGAACAAGCAGCCAAATTGATTGTTGAATATAGAAAAAGTTGAAAATAAGGATTTGTTTTACCAGCATAGTAAATACAAATTATCAAATCTGCTAATTGTTTTATCTGCACAAGACCTTCCAATTATAACACAACAACAGAAGATCTAAACTCCAAATTATCATAAAACTCCAATAAAGATTTGTTTTACCAGCCTACAAGATATACATATATATTAATATAAATAAACTATTCACTGATCTATTTGAAAACATTCAAAAATAAAAACATTTTTTTAAAAGCAAAAAAAATTAAATTAAAAGAAAAAAAACATCAAGGAATTGTCAGAACCATTCCTGCTACTTCCAGATAAATCTACATCTATTCTCTATACAAGTACACATCTCATCTGAATATATATATATAAATAATACTAACAACATACATTTCATTCACATAACAAAATTTGACCTAAATTTAAATAAAAAAGTCAAAATAAATTGACTTTAAGTGGTCAATGACGTTAGGTAAAATTTAAATAAAAAAAAAAAACAAAAACACAGATCTAAAGCAAAATTTGAAAAAAACACAAATGTAATTACAGAAATCGATCCGCGAAACGTGAAATTGTAAAATGTGCTGGAAAATTCATTGTAAGTATGCGTGATTTTACAATAAATAGATATAAATACAGATATGGATATAGATAGAAAGATGAATGTGAGCTTACAATGCATTCAAGAGCTGACTGACTGGCTGGCGGTATCAGAGTCAGAGCAGCAAATGAAGAAAGATAGGGCTCAATGCATTTATTTATGCTGAAGGAAGGAAGGAAGGACGGAAGCTAAAGATTATAGAGAGACAGTAGTGTATAGTGAGTGAGTGAGTGAGGATATATGTAGTGAGGGAGGGGCTGCTGGGTGGGGGGCTGAGAGCGGGATTTTACTACAGTTTAAACTTCCAAATTTCCCCACTCTATTTCATAACTAGTCCCTCTATATTCCCTCTTCTACATTTTTTTTCTATACATCTATCTATGTTAAACATTTTGAGGGGTTTTTAGAATCCTCACACTTCTAATAATAAGCTCCTCTTAAAAATGATGATATTATCCGTATTGCAATATTATGCAATCTTAGGTATTGCCTCTCATATACCAGGGATTTAATTTGTATATTTAATAAACTTCAGAGACAAAATGTATATATATATATACATAGTTTCAATCAAATTTTATTTTGATGCATTAAAAATTCATAAAATGAAGTGTGTTTTTTGTTTATTATCATTATTCTTAGGTTTAACAACACATTGATCTGTTAAAATTGACAAAATCACTCTTTTATTTTATGTATCCATCTTAATAAATATGAATCCAAAATGAATGCAAAAACAAAAAAGTGTAATACTAAACTTTTACACTTCCAAGATGAAAATGCATCTCGATGAATATGCATCCAACACATATGCCTCTTTTCATATCTATGTTTTCTCTTTTACTCAACCAAACAATATATGGATTTATACAGAAGTTGATACTAAACTTTTGCACTTCCAACATGACTAATTTACAATTACATTTAAGAAATTTTGGAACTTCTTGACAATCGCAAATGACAACAAACTATAACTTAATGTTCATATAATCTCACACCATGTTAACAATCTCTAATGACTGTGATTCCACCACTTGTTTCAAACTAGTTTTACTGACTTTAACATATGACCAATATTTATCATTTAGAAATATCTTATATTATATATAGGTTATATATCACTTTTATTCCATCGATTTCATTTATTTTTATTGTTGGATTTAACTTAATAATTGTAGTTATCTTCTCCCTAGTTTATTTGGGCCTTGGATTTATTTTATCTTATTTTATTTTTATTATTTTCAAACAATTTTTTTTATAATCTCGCTTTTCAATAGGGCTACAAACCCATCGATCTTATCTAGTTTTATATATTATATATTATTTTCACCAGCTAGATTTATGTTACATAAGATTATAATGTAATGTTCTTTAAATTTATTGTAGTTTTTGTATGGTATTATATTTTAGTTATATGTAATTTATATAAATTATTTTAAGTAATCACATGTAATATTTGAATTTTATATGAATACATATACATATTTATAATAAGATGATATATATACATGATAAAAGATAAATACCAAAAAAAAAATTTAAAAATGATGATGTACTGTGGCAAAATAAAGGTGTATGTGAGAGAGAAAGATGTGAATATGTGTTGTGATAAAAGCAAGATTTATGTATCGCCAAGTATTAAATTTTTATTTGATTAGTTATGTAACCAAGTTTGTTGCACCCATGTGCAATTCTTTAAACCGGATGGTTTTAATTACAGTATGTTTGAAAAATAAATAAATAATAAACTGTGTTTTTTTTTTTCGAAAAACATCCCTGGACTATCTCAAGGACAAGTTTAATAGCTTGCCTTACAGCTGCACGTAGTTTTCTATATGCACATGATATACACAATATTTAATTCAGTGCAAATTGTCAAGAAAAAAAAGTAATTTATTTGAAAAAATTTTCAATCGAGGTGAAATATTTCCTAATTAATTAAAATTTTGTTAAAAAAAAAGATACATGTATGTACATATAAACTCTCATTAATCATGTGGTAATCCACTTTATTCAAAAAATGACATAACAACTGAATACGTATATTATAACTCAATTTATTTAATATCCTTTTTAACTAAATTAAGTCATATATGTACGTATTCAGTTGTAACGTCATCTTTTTGATACACGTGGAATGTCACGTGGTTAATGAAAGTCTATATGTACACACACGTAAGCTTAATTGAACTAAAATTGAAAATATCTCTTTCTTTTTAACAAAAAATTGAATTAATTACCTTTTTTAGGTGAGAAAAATTGTTTTACCCAATAATTGAAAAAAGTTTCAATTAATTGGCTTTTTTTTTTTTTTGACAATAAACCTTTTGATTTATCAAGA
Source organism: Asclepias incarnata (assembly GCA_025447715.1). Classification (NCBI taxonomy): domain Eukaryota; kingdom Viridiplantae; phylum Streptophyta; class Magnoliopsida; order Gentianales; family Apocynaceae; genus Asclepias; species Asclepias incarnata. The sequence continues at coordinate 11,378 of JAOEHQ010044587.1, forward strand.
TTTATGCTTAGTAATCAAATACATTTTGAAAACAATGTATTAAAATGTTTTATCAAAATAACAATGGAGTAAATCTTTTGAACAAGAGATTTAGAAGGTTTTAGTTGCTTAAATAATATTGGTGATTTTCAACTTGTTTATTAAGAAATTATGAGATGAGATGACAGGTTTAATAATATATAAGTTCTAGTAGATGTTTTAAAATTACTACTATTAGTCAACCTAATCCTTGTCGACTTACGGCCATCTTCGTGAGAATAATTTAGTAAAAGATAACTAAGTAAAAAAAATGAAAGTGAGTTTCTTATTTTCCGATCATTCCAAAACTTAAAATGAATGTATTGTAAATGAACTAAAAGAATACGAACATTAAATGACCATATATTTTTGTTTGTTTATATTTAATCGAATAAACAAACACGAATAATAAATGAACAGATATTTGTTTTCTACAATAAGCTAAAAACAATAGTATCTGAAGTATTTACTATATAATATGTCCTGCTAAGTAATCAAACTAAATGTGGTCATGTTCGTTAGTATCTATTCGTGTTAGTTATCAAAGCTAGATACTAACTGAATAGATAATAACCGTAGTTAGAAAAGGTACGAAGGACCAAATATGTTAAATGATATGGGGTTTTGAGAACAAAATGGTAAAATCAAAAGTGTAAGTACTAAGCAGATAAATTGATATAAGCTCACGGACTCTTCATGTAATAACGTCATAATTAGATTAGATGACAGGTAGGGATGAATAATTCAGTGGCACGTCACTATAAAGGAGCAATATTTTTATTATTATTTTTCTTGTAGTTCGTTCTGGATCTAATTTTTAAAAATTAAAAAGTACGCCATGGAAACATGGAGAGGATTGGTTTGGTTGACTCATTAATTCAAACTCTCCTTTTCGTCTTTCTTTACGCTTTTATCCTTTTCCCATAAAAATAAAAAAGATGCTAAAATAGTAAAATTGTAAAACATCTCTCCTTCTGTCTCTCTATGTATATAGTAAATTATGGTTATTATAAAACAAGTATTAAAATAAAACACATAAGATAAGATCATGATAGAATTGATGCACGAAAATTCATAGAACACGAGAATACATAATGATGCACAAAGATTTTCATGATGCACGATGATTATCAATTAAGAAAATATGATTGTTTTATTTGTTTTACTTTAATACTTGTTTTATTTTAACCTGAACCTATATATATATACTAGAAATAATACCCGCGCAATGCACGGTGATGGATGGTTGAAGTTAAAAAGACGATAGTGTCCGGCGATCGGGATCGCCGGCTCTGAATTGTCTAACACATGTATATAAAAATTGTATTTATTGTTATTGATAAAAATATATTATAAATAAAAATTGTTATGTAAAATCAATATATATATATATAATAAAATATAACATAAACATTAAATAATAAGTTAAAAATGGTAATGTTTAAAAAATTCAAAATTTAAGACACTAAGTAAATGCTTTATAAGGTAGTATAGATAGTTCAAATGAGTAAAATAAAAGATAGAGAGACTTACACAAATGGTCCTTTTGTCTTATACAAAATTAAGAATTTGTCCTTTTATTTTTGAAATTACACTGAGAGTAGCTACTTTTGAAAATGGTAACATGGATACTCCCTAGTTTTGAAACTTGTATAGTCCCTATTTTGAACTATTTGGACTATCCATGATACAAACTTTCAAAAGTAGGGACTATAATGTTATCTTGATAGCTTAAGGACAAGGAACATAACCTTATATAATCCACAAGGACCATCTGCGTAATCTACTAAAAATATTAACTTGAAAGGAAACAGGTTGAACGTTGCCCAAAGTGTATTTGTGATGCATAAGCCTCCTAAAAAATTTACTCAGAAATTAAGCTGATATTTAAAGAATGTAAATTATGTATCACACAAGAGTCATGACATGATATATTTTAAATATACCTTATTAATAAAAAAAAGTTTTGTTTCGGTTCAACCCGTAATGACCCATGTCATATACAAAAAACTACATTTTCTGAGCTCTAAAAGCCTTGTGCCTCCTACTGATTTGAAAGGGCTTCAACTTACTTAACCATTAACAGGTCCTTTGATTAACTTCTATTCATCTCAACAGCAAGTAGAGCACGGACAAACTTTAAACAAGTTACATGACATACCTCGTAAACAGCAGGATGCACATTATCAAGTTCAAAAAACTTTGACTGGAGATCAGAAAGTTGATTTCCACGTTCATATTGTGGTAGATGCCTAAATAACTCGACTCTATTCCTAGCTTCAGTCTGTTTGACCACTGATCGTTTTTTAGCTTTCTCCACCCGACTCTTGTCATCAAACTGCATGCGTGGAGGTGGCATGTCTTTCTTTCTATCTTTATCTACTGATTTATCACCCCCTTTCTTCTCAAGAACTACAGTTGAAGAAGCCAATGGAGGAACATCTTTCTTCTGATTAGCCTGCTTTACTACTTTACTGGTTTGAGCTGGAGCTGACACAGCCAACGTACCAGCAGGTTTATTACCTTCAGCTACTCACAGCATATCAAGAAGAAAATTAATAATGAAAAAGAATACATGCATGAACCACATTTGTACAGCAGTTGAACACTTGGACCTCTAGCAACATACTTACATAGTTACATCCTTAAATCTCAAGAAAAAAATGCACATACACGGATACACCAAAGGTATATATTATTTTATAGAAAACTGAAGACCCCTGGACAGTGGAATTTACATAAATCAATCTAAACCCCAAATTCCGGCACTATTAGCATATGGGTCAGTACGAAATAAAAACCAGTAGGCATCACGTAAAAATCTGCCGTTAGCCGCCAAAAAACACATAGATGTAAAACATTCAGCGATATCTTTTATTTAGATCCAACTAAATAGCAATCTCAAACGATTCAATCGAAAGAAATGCAATTCTCATAAGAAGGGATAACAGTCAACCTTTTGCAGAAGCTTTTGCAGCTCGTTGGGCCTCCTGCAAAGCACGCCTCTCAGCCTTTGTTGTTTTTGCTTTTAGTGGCTTTGAACTCTTTTGCAATGCCACTTCAGTGACATCTCCACTATTTTCTGCATTACAAAATACAAGATACTTTGTTCACCAAAAAACCCACCTACAGGCACATGTATCTATTTACATATATGTATATGCATATAGAATCATGATCGAACAAGAAGCTAAAAATCCGCTAGTAAAATAATATCTTCCTTTGACCGTTTGTAAGCATTCTAAATTTTGCATCCATGGCATTTGTGCATTACTTTTGCAATGTTGTCTCGCTCAATTCGATGGAAAATGTATCAGATACTTCGATGGGGATAAAAACTTATGAAAATTTTTTACTCCAAAAAGAAATTAGTTCTTCTTTGATCCTGATTCTATACATATAAATATTACAAAAAATATATGAGAGAGAGAGAGAGAGAGTGTGTGTGTGTGTGTGTGTGTGTGGGAGGGGTGGTTATAAAAACTCAAACAATGATAACATAAGAACTACTAATGGGTCACCGGTCACCACACAAATAAGAATACCATGCGAATAAGAACAGCAATTAAGCATCATAAGCACATGTAGTTGATAAACTCTCTAGATTCACATTCATATAGAAAACCGGATACTCATCTTTAAAATGAATATACCCCAAAAACACGATAGATGCACAATATTTCGCCCTTGACACATGAAATTTGTGTATCTATTGTTTTATTGTCTGAATTCTATGCATTTTTAACGCTGTGCATCCACATTTATGAGATATATAAATGTGAGATTCCTATATTATGCATTCATACCGCCCTAATTTCTAAAGTATTCTTACGCTAACTTATTTGATCCCGAGTCTATATAGATACATACATACAAACATAAACCCAACATATATATATATATACAAGAAAAACAAATAGTATAACAATAACTACCATCAACTGATTGATCAACAGCAGCATTCTTATACCGACCGGAATCGCTCGGCTTAATCCAATTAACGGAATCCTCAGAAAACTCTCCCTCAATTCCCATGCGGCTAGACGGCGACCGAACCGGAGAGTCCAAAACCAAATCAGAAGGATTATAACTTCCAATATCAAAGCTATCAGTAGCTGAGTAGCCATGGAGAGGAACAGGAACGCCGACTGCACGTGAGAGGTTATCAGAAGCATGACGTGGCGGTGGAATCATGACAGGAGAAAGCGAATTGAAAAGCGGTGATTGTGGTGGACCGGATTGTGTCCGGTCGGGTGGTGGACCCGGTGTGAAGAAACCGACTTTACGGATTTTGGGATCGATTACACGTGATGGACGGCGTGGTTCCATCTGATTTTTGATTTGATTTGATATTTTGATTCGAGGGTGATGAGTGGGTTTTTTTTATATATTTATTGGAAGGAAGGCCATTTTCTTTTCGACTGACAGACACAGAGAAAGAGGGTTTTTGATGAGAAGGATGTTAGAAAGTAGGGATTTGTGGTCCGGTTTGGCCGGTTTTAATTTAAAATTTCAACTAAATCATTATAAATGGTTGACGATTTTTCAAACCAATCCATCTAAATTGTTATGTCAAATCAAACCAACCAAAACCAATTAATCCGGTTTGGTTTGGTTTGGTTTAGTTAAACGGTTATCATATTTTTTGAAATTCAATATATAAAATCATATAATAATATGTAATATTTAAAAATTTAATATGTAAACTAGCTAGAAGTCTTTGAGGTATTTTCTAGTTCATCATTAGCGTTTGAGTTCCTTGCCAGCTAATAACTAATATACGTATCATTCAAATCTGTTTACTACTTTTTACTAGCTATAATTATTATATTTATAATTTATAATATTAACTATTAATATAAATATAAACATACAATTATATTTAAACGGTCTGGTTTGGTTAAACCGGTTTGTTTAATTTTTAAAACCGTAAACCAAACCGTAAGAATGGTTTTTGAAAGAAGCAAACCGATGGTCCAATTTTTTTATTTCAACCCGACTAATTTGTCCAATTACTTCGGTTTAAACGGTTTAGTTGGTTTCGACCAAACCATGCACATCCCTATTAGAAAGAGGTTGTTAGTTAAAGTACGAGGGCCATACGGTATTAAATAAAAGTTTAAGGGGAATTGATGTACATTCCACCAACACTCTTGACGGTTGTCACGAGGTATGTTTGGTTCGCAAAATATTTTTGAAAGGAATAAAATCTGTCAACAGTATTAAAATTTTTTTAAAAAAATGTTTTATGGATATTAGTGATGGACGGAATGAAAATCCTTCTCACACCCTCAAGGAGTGGAGATTCCATCAAATGAGAAAATGTTTATATTCCAACGAAATGATATTCCTTCATTTTTAGACAACCAAACATATTTAGGAATAATTCAATTTCAATTCCATCAGATTTCATCAAAATCTATGAACCATACGCGACCAAAGGTCTTATATAAACACCGAAACCACCCTCCCTCCCTTCACAATCCATCTACAAATTATTTATAAAAACATTTTTAATTCTTTTGTTTCCATGCAATTTGAGGGGTTTTAATTTAATACTTTTCCCAAAAATATGATCCCTAAAATAAGACATGTTGATGACATTTATTGATTTCAGGTTGTAGTCTCTACCAATATCGATTTGAAAACAGCTATCGATGTTGATTATTATTGCCTCTACCATCAGCCTCCTATTGCTTTCATTAAGACCGAAGTCAGAGGACTTTCTGGTAGCATTTTCTGTTATTTTGGCCCTGCGGTCACTTTTTTTTTTTTTATAGTTGATGTTGATGGCGATGAACCACATACTGGCATGATATCATTGACATACTGGCATCATTGTATCTATTAGCAATGATAACCCTACACTTGTGTTCTTATGTATATTTTACAATTGTGATGATTACATATCCAATCGTATGAAGCAATTGATATTTACATTACCAGAAGAGCTGAACATCAGTACTGGAGTTCCATTTTGGTCAACACCAAAGTGTTTCCCTTGTTCGCTCGAGTTCTCTGTTTTCGACCTAAGCCATCTAAGCTTTGTATTGTCGGGCTCCATTCTTCATGCTGCTCAGGTCGAAAACAGAGAACTCGAGCGAGCAAGGGAAACGCTTTGGTGCTGACCAAAATGGAACTCCAGTACTGATGTTCAGCTCTTCTGGTAATGTAAATATCAATTGCTTCACACGATTAGAGAAGTAATCCTCACAATTATAAAATATACATAAGAACACAAGTGTAGGGTTATCATTGCTGATAGATACAATGATGCCAATATGTGGTTCCTCGCCATCAACATCAACTACAGTGAACCTAGGGCCAAAATCACAAAAAATGTTACCAAAAAGTCCTCTGACTTCGGTCTTGATGAAAGCAATAGAAGGCTGATGGTTGTGGCAGTAATCATCAACATCGGTAGTTGTTTTCAAGTTGATATTGGTAAAGACTACAACATGAAACATTATAGAACGATAGACCATCAATTTGCCATATAAGTTCCTAGGAAAACACCAGTTGAAGATGCTATTAGAGGAACGTATATATTAGACATCATGCCTTCGTAATCAAAAAAATAATAAAGCATTTATTCAAAATATTTACTTTACCAAAGCCGCTTGGACACAACATCTAAGGTTGTTAAAACTATGCATTGTCCTTGTTTAAGAATTCAGATGTGGAATTTTTCAACGTAAAGTGTGTGAATACAAAAATATGTGTCATATGTGAATACAAAAAACGATTCAAGGTTCGCATGGAATACATTCGTCCAAACTTTGTAAACTTTCTTTTAAAAATAATTAATGTGTCATATATGGATACAAAAACTATATTATTTCAATAGTAATAGTAATTATACTCTGAATAAGTAAAATAATGTATGAGGTTTTATGCATCAAAATAACCTTGGCAAATTTCTACCAATTAAAACCCTTTCAAACATATTTTTACCTCGTAATACTCTGCCTGTACACCGGACCACGACTATGGAAAAGACTCCGCTAGAGCTCTGTTGAAGTGAATATGGTTGTAGGAAAACGATAAGCTGGCGATTCCCTAAAGGTAGGGCTTAGCTACTATACGCCTTAGAATCGTGTAGATGTGTTTTGTTGAGTGGAATTAATGTGTCTTGTAAAGATATTGACTCTTACTTACAATTGTAAAATATACTTAAGAACACAAGTGTAGGGTTATCATTGCTGATAGATACAATGATGCTAGTATGTGGTTCCTCGAAATCAACATCATTTACAATGAACCCAGGGCTAAAATCACAGAAAATGTTGCCATGTAGCTAGAGTAGAGTGATCTCTTTCTTGCCGAGATGAACGACGACGTCTGCTATATAGAGAAATGGACATCCAACGATTATTGCACTTTAGCGTCAGCTTTAATATCGAGGAACACAAAATCGACAAGGAATGTTAAACCACCTACCCTAACGTGAACATTTTTCAACATCCAAGTCGGGTGCTTGGAAGTTTTATCAATGAACTGGAGAGTTATGTCAATGGGTTTGAGTGGCTCGAGTGCTAATTTGTCACAAATAGGATAAGGCAAAAGATTGATACTTGACCCGAATCGGTCAAAGCATTAAAAGTAGCGGAGCTATCTAGCGAGCATTGGATGATGAATTTCCCTGGAACTCCTTTCTTGTATAGAAGAGAATCGCGTAGTATTTTCTCTTTAATTTGCCTTGGGTCTCGATCGGAATCAATTTCTTGCGCGAACGTTGAATCATAATGTTTTTGGTCTGTCTAGGTGCTCGGAAGTGGTGCTTCATGGGGAGTGGAGTGACACTTTAATGCTTGAACACAATTTTAGCTTGTTTATGCATTGAAGACTTATATTATTATTCATTTATTATTAACTAGTCGGGAGCTAATGTTTAAATTGGTGTTTACTAGACCTTAAGGGAGGTAAAAGGGAAGTCAAAATGTTTTATTTGTTTAACATTGAATGTTTTATTTATAACTTAATAAGTTAAAAGTAAAATTAAAAAAAAATCCAACTGTTTCTGGTTTTCAAGTAGCGAATGTTTTGGTTTTGGGTCAAAACTGACCCATACGTAACCCTAAACAGTGTATCAGTGGCATAATTGTCGAAATAGTCATCAGGTATAGGTTTAGAAACAGTGATCATATACAAATTCATGTTACATGTTATTCTAGATAACCTCGTGGTTTCAAGTTAGAATAGCAATTTGATTAGTAAGGATCCTTAGTACAATATACTAAATGCCAATTGTTATTAGTGTACAGTAGTCAGTTTCGTTTTTTACCAAGTCTACGGACTTATTGTTTATGTGTTTATATGTACTAGGTGCATGTTGCAAGCGATTGATTCAAGATATATGGGGAAATGGGTAAAGGAATGTATTGAAGCTAACAAAGTGCTTTGGTATATATAAACAATCTTTTGATAGCAAGTTCGAGATACCCGTGTTTTTGTATGCAACTTGGATAGTTGCATTATGAGGAATCTTTGGTTGGAATAGTGATTTTTACAAAAGGAATTGCAAAAGTAGGAGAGGCAATGGATAGATTTGTAAAAATAGTATGTCTGGGCTTCAGAAAGTCGGGTGATGGATTAATGTTAAGAACCAAGTCTCCCAAACTCAGGTGTTGGCTTGGTTATGAGGACCCGAGTTTTGGGGTATAAAGATTGAGAAATGAAAAAACATGACCCGAGTTTCCCAAACTCCAAACTCGGGTCATAGTAAATATAAATATGTTAATATATATGTTAAGAGGTGAGCTTATGAAACCCGGGATATGATGATTACATGTTTTTGTTTTTCAAGTTGTTGAGTAAATATGTTAATATATATTTTGTGTGTAAATGATAAGTGGCTTGGGTGTATATATATATGTGTGTGTGTGTGTTTTGTAAATTTATACAGGAAAAACAGTTTCTTGTGGCTGGTTCCATGACACCTAGAAAAAAAACATGACATACCTACCAAAGAAACAAACGAAACATGACACACCTACCAAAGAAACAAACATGACACCTAGCAAACAAACATAAGCTTGCAACCTTTAAGTCCATCACCCGAGTTTCCGAAACTCGGAGCTTCATTTTATGCCCATCACCCGTGTTTAGGAAGACGGGGTTCTAGAAAGTTCATCACCCGTGTTTACAAAACTCGGGTCGTATAAAAATTCCCATTGCCCGAGTTTGGGAAACCCGGGATTACTAGTTTTGCAAACTGCTCCTTTGATTCCCTATTTTTGCAAACCTTTTTGTGAAAATCACTATTCCTAACAAAAAAAATTCCATTATGAGAAGTATGTAATGTAATTCATGTTTTGCATAGTCGGTCTCGGTCCATGTTTATGTTGTTTTGTAATAGTCTTATGTAATGAAACTAGTCGTCTTGTATAATAGTCGAGAAACCATGTTTTAGTTGGATTAGGTATCCAAATCTTGTAAGCTCATATGATCATGTAAAGTGATCAGCATTGAATTTTGAAATAGAATTAGTTTTAAATGTTTTGGTCCAAATTACGCTTCCTCAACTTGTTAGAATTTATTTAGACATGTTTTAGTCCAAGTATGTATATACAATGTTTTCGATATTAAGATATGGAAACAATTTTAAAAAATTAAAAAATTCAGAGGTGTTTCTTATATAGGTCAGGATTTCCTAGGTGTTTTCGGTATTGATGTTACATTTGGATATAAAAAGTGAGTAAGTATATAGGACGGGATTTCCTGATTTAGGTTATTAGGAATTTAGACACTACAAGAAAAACCATTTTTTGCGTCGAAATATTTTGCGACGACATGTTGTCGTCGCAATAGATGCCACTAAATGACAAAAATAGTTGTTTTTTTTACTTTATTCAGTCAAACAAAATCTTTTGAGACTGTCATCGCAATATCCAAAAATAACTTAGGTTTTTTTTTTACTCTTTAATTAAAAAACTTTTTTGCTACGACAAATGTCATCGTAATAGGTTTCTGAAATAGATTTTAATATTTTTCGTTTAACGGTAATATTAAGCTATTGCGACGACAATGTCATCCGCGAGCACACACACAGAGATTCGGACGCCATAACAAAGTATTAAGATCTAAATTAAATTAGATATCGAATATAAGAAAGTCCTGATACATTCATTATGTGTGCTAATCTTTCTATCGGTCTTTATTTGCATAAATAATTCTATAGTTTTATCTTATAGCACTATTTGTTTTGCTGACTAGGCTCTTCCAATATCCATATACAAAGTATATAGTTATTTTATAGATCAAAAGTAGTCGAAAATAGCCGGTCGTTTGGGAATATTATGTTACTTATGTTCTTTATTGTATAGCAAAGCTTAGGATTCTCCATACCGAATTATATTACCTGAATTATATTGCCAGCTTTGTTTTGAATGTCCAGAACAATGCATCTTGTTAAAAGGTGTGTCAACGAGCCGAGCCAAGTCGAGTTTAGGAATTTTAGGTTTGTTTGTTTATTTATTACTCGAATCAAGCTCGTAAAAATATTCAAAAATGTATTCGAGCTCGAGCTTGACTCGACTCGTTATTGTTCAAGCTTGATACTCATTTATTTATTTTTTAAAATTTTTATTTAACTATATTTCAAGGCCTTGAATTCAATAAACTTGTCTAATTACTTAAATTCAAGCTCGAATAATCTCATTTATGATCATGTATAAACTAATCTTTTCTTTAAATAACTCATAAAACACACTTTAATGGTGTGTTTCATATAATTTTGAGGTCTTCAGTTACAATTTGCTTATTAACATAATATATAATGAGTATTTTTAACCGTGTAATGGAAGGTTCGAGTAGCTTGTGGAGTTCGTTCGACCCGCTCGTTAAATAATTAAACAATCTTTCGAACGAGCTGAGTCAAAAGAGATTTTTTTTTTTTAAGTTTGCTTGTTTAACTACTCGAGCTCGAAACAGTTAATTTCGAACTTGGTTTAAACGAGATCGAGCTCGAAAACGGTTTGACTCGATTCTCACCCTTAGGCATGTGAATCAAGGTAAAGATTGAAGATATGTATGGAGATTTAATATAGGCAGTATGCATATACACAAAACATTGAACTATATATTGTCGTTTTAATATGATCTCTTTAAAGTATTAGTACTTTTTGTTCCGTGTATTTTAATTAATTAAAAATTTTCCAACATAGTATTTATAACTCTTTTTTTTTCTTTCATAAAATATTAAAACTATATGTTAACTTACATTTTCAACGAGTATATAAATCGAAAATATCATTATGTATAAAACTATTTAAAATTACTTAATACAATTATTTTAACATACCTTATGTATATATGAAACTAAAAGCTAATAAGTAAGTTAAATAAATAATGATATAGGGTTGTATTCATATGAATCCTAAAAAAATGGTGGAAACTAAGGGACAAATCTCAGCCACACATTTCCCCTCATTCTCTCCTCTTTTTGGT